>NDXB01022530.1:65261-90156 GCA_002631895.1 Agapornis roseicollis
TATATATATATATATATATATATATATATAAGCAGAGAGAGAGAAATGTGCTTCAAGTTCCACTTACTGGGCTATTCCACACAGTTTAAAGTGGTTATGAACTGAAATCACTGCCAGAATCCTGTGGCAAAATCTCAGACCATAAACTGTGATGGTAAGTTTTATTGCTTTGAATCCTCCATGTTTCATGAAAAATGAGTATGCCTTTGGCATAAATATTGTTGTATGTGGTATACAATGACCAGGCTCCATTTTCACATCTTGCCTGATTACTTAGCATAAAGCTGTTGGAAATCTCTGTTGTATCTTTTTCTGAGGTAAAGAAAGTTCCCAAGTCACTGGGACCATTGAGATTTATTAGCAACCTTTCCAGCTTTTTCGGTAGACAAGTTCTGGGGACATGATTAGTTGTAAATTTTCTTGAAAAAGAATGCAGTAACTGTATGTCATTTAGTAGAAATAGATCCACATGCGTCCATGTGGCCTCAGGGTTTACACCAATGGCATTCAGATTTCTGGAATCTCTTGAGGCTTTAGAAAAGCAAAATCCAAAACATGCCCCTAAATCTCTGAACCTCAATTGTGTGCACCAATAATTTAAAGACAAAGGTACAAGGAGTGTGGCAGAGGACCAGATACTTGGGGAAATGGGGATTTTCATACTCTAGGGTTACCCCAAGTTATACGTATGTCATAGTTTAAACCTGAAACCAGGGCAGTGTAGTAAATCGGTCCTTGCTTCTCTGATGAGCTGGGAGTTTGGGAGTTTTACAGTCGTTGCTGATGGCAGCACCAGAACTGGTACCTGTGCTGCTTTGGGGATACTGCTTCACTAACACTGGGCTTTACTTCGTAGGAACAAATGAGACCATTTGGCTCCTCCTGGTGGAAATACACACTAGCTTTTTGCATAGAGTTTGAGTTTATTCTGCCTAAATCATAGTACACTGTTATTACAAAAATTCAGTTTAGCAAGCCAGCCAAGAACACGCTTACTGTAAAAAAGATAGAATTATTTACTTAGACCTGTGTTTTACAGCTTTGCACAATTGAAGTGGCTTAAAAATTTGGGACCTTAAAACTGGATTAATCTCTGCATGAGATAGTTTTATTTGCCTTGCTTTATCACCAATTGAAATGAAGTTGGGCAAACATGGAATCTTGTAATGTAAATAGGCCCACTGTTGAGGCTTGCATAGTGTTGCATTTTACCCCTTCCCCCCCCCCACATACAGCTGCCTTCCTTATGGCAAATTGTGTTACTTCTGCCAGGTCTCTGGGCTTGTTGCAGGCTTGCTGCTGTCCCTGGGTTTTTCTGTCAGAAAGGCAGTCTTCCTCATCTTATCTGCTGTTATGTTCTGTCCATGGAGCATCTTTGCCTGTAGGCTTAAAAAAATAAAGAGGTCAGTAAATAGGTAAAGAATAAGATGGCTTGAATATGCCACTGTGGTTCTTTCAGAAGATGGACTCTGCAGGGAGTAAAACTCTGAGCCATTAAGAAAATTACTATTTGAATTGGTTGTGACCCAGAGAAAGAGCAGAAGAAATGCATCCCAGGGTGCGACAGGAGAAGTGCTGTCTTGAGAATGCCCTCGATAGCCCTGCTGTTGTTTGGGGTTTTTTTCCTTCATGGGGATGTGATGACAATTCCAGCAGACCTAATTACAGCTCACAGAATTCCCTTACTGCAGCATCTCAGACAGCCTTCTAATTGTGTGCATTTGTCCGAGTGTTCTGAAATAAGAGCAGACATTTCGCACTATTCTATCAGCAGAAAGGTAAAATAAACTCATAAGGATACTATTTCAAGAAGGCTATTGTGCTATTGAGCATTATGTTACTTTTCACAAGGATTTGCTCATTGCTTTCAAAACTGTCCGAAGAGGATGCTTTTTATTGCATTTAGCTGCTTATTAAGTAACAAACCGCTTTTTTCCTCCACTTTTGTGCTTTAAAGGTTTCAGTTCTAATGTGTTCAGTTCCTGAAGTAGAGAGGTACAGTATTGAAACAGGAAGGGGTTTTTTTAAAGGCAACAGTGCTAATGTCTGGATTTAGCTTAAAAATCAGTTACCTGCAAATATGTGAAGGAAATGTGAGAGTCAGCTTCCTGTTTGGAGCACGCTTCCCTGTTTGGAGCAGTTGAACACCCAGGTTTTGTTTCTCACATTTCTTAGGTAAGTGTATCAAGATTTAATGTTAAAAGCAGTAATGGTTTGTCTTCTGTGCTTCAAATACAGCATAACTATAATAATATTACAATTATTAATTATAAGTCTATAAGTTATCAATATAGCATATACTATGTAATACATACTATAGAGTATGTAATATATGATGTATACTATAATACACAATTCTAATATATTACAATTATTAACTATAATAATTATATTTATTGCCTCTTTTCAAGGTGCTTCAAACCCCATCCTCCCTCAGCAACAACATGACTAACATAAAAATAACAATAACAAAAACACCCCCGAACACAAACCCAAAGTCCCCAAACACATAGCCCAAAAGCCTGAGCTATGCTGTGACATCAGAAATGGATTCAACACCATAAACAGAACTGGAGGCACTTGTGGTCTTGGAAAATCACATACTTCATTTTAAGTCCTTCTGTAGCTGCTTTTATGTATTTTACCCCAAGTCCTGGCAAGATTGACAAGTGTGGCAGTAAAGTAAGGATAGCATCATAAGTTTATGCAACCAATGGAAAGATGGAGCTGTCTATCAAAGTTGTCTATAAAGCCAAGTGTAGAGTCTTACTACATGGGCAGAAAGCCCAAGCTTTTGGCCAAAAATACACTTGGGCTGTAGCCAGAGATTTGGGAAACTCAGTCCCTGCAGGTGACTCATTGACAGCAATAATCCTGTCTGTTGTGAGCAAACAATGGGAAGATCAGTCAGGATGAGCAGGACCTAGGAAGGCCAGATTTTTGTGGATGTATGAACTGGATCTCGTGGTCTGGTGTGTGCATGCCCACTGCATGCATATAGTTACCACCCATTATGTGAATACCCCCATGTGGCTGGGGTATGCAGAGCTGTGGAACACTGGCAGGAAAGAAAGGTTCAACTCTCAAACCACTTCACTGTAGCAGCCTCGTGTCTCCAGGCAGCCACAGTACATGCATTCCTCTGCAGCTGTAGCTTTGCTCTTGCTCTGTTTTCTGTAGCTTTGCATGCACCGTTTCTTGTAACTAACCTTGAATCTGCTTTCTGAGACACGTTTGTGGGCTTTCTGCACCTGAAATTACTGAGTAGAAAGCTGATTAAGACCTGCTATTGGGCTCATTTGGTCTCTGCAAAAGCACCCCCTCCAAAGAGATTGGAATCGAACTGGTATTATACAGTACACACAGCTAGGGGCCAGCACTAGCTCACGTTTGCGTTTGCCAGACCAGTGTCTTTCTCAGCAGTGTCCTGAGTAACAGCAGTTCCTCTATATAGTGAGCTATTTGCATACTCTAACGAGATGGGCTATAATTGGCCTTCATCGATTTTGTTTTCATTGAGCTAAAATAGAGTCAGAGCTTCTTAGGCAAGAAGAGCTGATTGATTTGTGGTAGGATTCAGGACTATTCAGTTGAAGGAATAATTAATTATGTTCTTATTTAGTAATTGTCAGGGTCTAAGTTTACTCTTACCTTTCAAGTTGACACTGCTGAATTTTCTCTCCAGACTCTGTCTCTCCTTTGAAAAGCTGGGGTAAAGTGCCAATGTATGGAAGACAGTTCACAGGAAATGCTCAACTCATTTCCTTCTCTGTCCCTTCATTGCCACTTCTTTTTCTCCTTGCTCTTACTCCCTACTTATCCATATGCATGCTGTTCTTCTTTCATGGTGCTGATTGATCAGCTCCATTCCCTGGTAATTTTCTTTCAAACAATTCCAATAAAACAGCTTTTTAAGCAAAACTTGGAAAACAAAAGAAAAACTAATTGCTTATGTTAGAAACTTTGACCATGCTGTTAAGATTTTTATGATTTTCTTTTTAAGTCAAGCTCTTGCCCTACTGAAACACTTTCTGGTGTTGAGTATGGGTGTTAAAGAAATACACCTGCATAGCACAGGAGCTGGGATGTGTTGATTGTGCGCTGTTACAAACTCATAAACTGGAAACTGTGGATGTGTTTGTGTGCAAGTGAGTGAATAATCGTCTTGTTGAAACTGGAAGGGCACTTGTCCTGCCTTGTGATTTTCTTATGAAGTGTCCATTTAATTAAACAGCAGTGTGTGAGCAGACAGTACTACATATGGCAGAGCCAGGGTTTATGAGCTGTTTCAGTACAGTTGAAAGCAAGGTTACAGTGGCCACATACAGCAAAGTTAGCATTAGCACATATATGTAACAAAGATAATGTTTAGTACATTTTCTCCTTCTCTTATCTTGTGCTTGCAGCATAATACAGTGGCAACATTTGCTAGTGCTTTTTAAGTGGTGGATTGTATTATGAATATGATGTTAAGCTCTAATGAATTGAGTCCAAGCAGTTCCTGTGCTGCTGCCAGGAATGCAGTGCTCAGTAAGTACCTTGCACCAAGCAAGTAAATGATAAAGGCACTCACTGGGCAAACAACAACCAAATGCAAGAGACTGTTGTTTGTAACAAATTAATTCTTAAATAGAAGGGTCTTCCACTAGCTTCACTGGATGAAACCTCCTGGTTCAATGAGTGCACTAAAGTGGCTCCAAGTAATGGGCCAAGTCTAGCTCTGAAGGGAAATCATCCAGTAGTTCGAGTCTCTGCTGGGTAGGTGAAGTCAAAGGCTATTTGGTGGCCTGTGCAGCAACTTCCATGTTAGGAACTGTGCTGTGGCTGGGATACAAGGTTACGTGGGAGGCCTTGGAGACTGGAGTCTGAAAGAAAGAAGGTTTGAGGGGCAAAAGGAAGTAGGAGACAGCTGTGTGGTTTTGTGGTGAAATCAAAGTCCGTGCTGACCAGTGCGTTCCTTTGAATTGGACACTCCTATTACATCATCTAAGTTACTCTCTTTTTGGCAGAGACTCTTCTCTAAATAATGCCCTGTATTACTTTGGATGGTCATGTTTTGAGAGCTTAAGGTCACAGGCTTCACCGTTTCCATAGAGTTGGGTGGTGTTTTTTTCCCCACTTCTCCTGTTGCTGACCTGTTTCAAGGAGCAGAGATGCATTGTGTTACCTTTCTTCCTGCAGAATCTTTGTCAAACTGTAATGGTTCATTGTAAGCTACCTTTTTATTTATAAAGTGAACAGGGGCACCATGCCACAAGACAATTCACATCGCTTTGCGTGTGCGTGTTTCCTGGTAGGAATTGGCTTACATGTGTACTTCCTGGGGTTTCTGTGATTTGTGCTGCCATCTTGCTACTTGTTCTGCATCAGAAGTTGCAGGTTATTTCAGAGCAAGGAAGGCAGGAGATGGGGTATTTTGCACGTGTACTGTATAGCTTTCATTCACCAGAAGCCTGAAGTACTTCTTGCCTACATTCATTTTACTGAAGGCAGTTTTCTTCACTGCATATGCACCTTTTAGATTGGATTCTTATATATTTCTGCCTTGGGAGAGCGGTAGTGCTTAGAGGCAGACCAGTTCATTTGTAAAGGTTACCTGATGTCATCAGTATTGTGAAATGAACCTGAAATCCTTTTGCTTTCAGTGAAAGCAGGATGAGACCTTAAACCTGTTTTAAGATCAAACATGTTTACAGGCCTCTTCATGTGTTTGAGGTGGGCCAGAGCTTCAGACCCTTGTCATGTCTACTAGACTGATTGCCTTGAAAAATGAAGAATTTTCTATGGTAATATTCTCTGGATAATGAATGATCAGCTTAGGAGAGGATGAGCACCTTGGGGGTTGCAAGGATTATTGGACTGCCTTACCCTGGAGCTTCAGCTATTGCATTGTAAAGATAATAAATGATTAATTGATCTCATACTTTGTACTTAACTTAATTGGTATCAGTGCTTTGGCCGCACTGGCTGCTCTGGCAGCTTAGCCTTAGAGATGTATTTATTCCGAGTCAAAAATATTAATAAAAGAATTAAAAAATACAGTGAAGGGGCATGGGCAAGCAACAGAAAGTGCCACCTCACAGGCCCATGTAATTGTTGTGGGTAAAATGGGAGTATGGGGAAGAGCTGAGATAGGGAACTGCAGCAGGAATGCTCCCAGGTGGGAAGACGTGAAAACTCCCTTTCTGCAGAGAAGATGTTGCATTGCATCCTCCCTTGCCAGTGGAGATCTCAGTTCTCTTTTCACAAGAATGCAAAACTATGTTAAATGTCTCTAGTTTCTCTCCCACCTAATATCGCTGTACCAGCCTCTATCTAGACAGAGGCTGACCCAGGTGGCTGATCCTTCGAAAATGAATTTATTGCAGCGAGCTCCAGCTACAAGGGCTTGTTACTGCTGTTGTGGTATTTCCTCTTCCTGGCATTACTGCTTCCTTCTTCTGTGTCCTTAGTGGATTATTAAAGCCTGTACCCTAGTGTTGCAAGGCATGACTTACAGAAATAAGTGGCTGTTAAAAGAGGCAATCGGCTACAGTAAGTCCATGTCAGACATGAATTTAGTTCCTGTTAGTCTTGCCTTTGTCCTTGTAATCAGTAAATCCCTATTTTCTGCCACTGTTTGTGTAGTATGCAAAATAACTTGCCAGGTCTAAAGAGAACACTGGCAGCCGTGTGTGCAACAAGGGAGAGTCGCAACCACTTTTTTTATAACAGTCTGCCAGAAACCATCACACATTCATTTCACAAAGTGGAAGGAAAAAGCTCTGCAACTCCTCAATGTAAACTAGGGAACAAGCTGTAAAACTACATTGCCTTTCCTCCTTCCTGATGTAAGGGGAAAAGACCCTGTAATGACTCACATCAAAATAAGATGCTGAAATAGACGTTTTCTGTGTTGTTCAGCTATCATCTTGCCAGGTAAACCTCAGTCTCAATGGAGGTGGTGGTAGTAGCATATAATGGTTAGAATTGTTCCTCTTGCTGAAACTTCTCACTACTGTGGAAAACTGCCGAAGTAAAGCTAGTGAAACTGCACTTAAAAATGAAAATATAGACACCACATTGTGGGTAAGTGGTTGGATGGGTAGAATATGAACCAGCCAATTCTTGTGCAGCAATCTTTATGACCAGGGTACAGACAGACAAAAGCCCTGTCTGTGGGAATACAAGTCAATTTTCTAATGTGCTGTTTCTGCTTTTGCAACATAGAAATAGTTGTCAGTTTAAGAGTGGACAAGATAGGAGAATGCTATGGTGTTAGCAAATCGTGGTTATGTTAATCTTGGTATGAAGAGTCCATGTATGTCAGTAATGATCAAATAGAATTGCTCATTAATAATCATAATAAGTAAATTTATCTCCACAGCACTTCCCACCCAGATGCTCCAAAATGTATCTTCAAGCTTCGAAAATCACAACAAGATGAGGTAAAAAATTGTGTCTAGGCAGCGGTGGGGGGGAAATGAAATCGGGGGTCATAATGACTCGAAAAATTTCAGTGAACAAAGCGGAGTTGTCCTGAGAAGAGCTGAGATTTCTTGGCATGGTCTGATGCACGAAGATACATGTTCACTGACCTTGCTGGAGAGTGGCTCTCTTTTGGGTTAACTGCAGTCAGAGAACTGCAACGAAACTTAGTAGCTCTGTGCACCCCTTCTTCTGCTAAGGAGCAACTTCTTTTTATCTCCTTTGGCGTGTGTGATGCCCTCAGAGGACAGCAAGTTTTATGTATTTCCTAGCAACAATGTGTGAAAAATCTTTCAGGCTGTTTTTTTAATTTGTATCTACTTCAATTAAGTTTTCAAACTTCATGTCTTGTCTCACAGAATGATGAACGCTTTCCAATTTATTGAAGCAATGGTTCTGTGAAAGAACAATATGCTTGAGCAACTCTTTCTACTGATACATCATCATCAACCTTAGTAATGAGTGGGAGAGATAGGGCTGGTTTTGGCTCCATTGAAAACATTTGTAGATTTTATCTGGAACAGATTTTATTAAAATTGCAACAAACTTTATAAAGCCCAATATATGCTTCATTAAGGGAACATTACCTTACAATTATGATTAATTAGATTAAACTTATGAAAGTGTGTTATTTGTTCAAATCAAAAGGGTGGTGGGGGAGAATGATGGATGATGAAAGAGTGTGATAAATGAAGAAAGCAGCTGAACTAAATTGAATGTGTATTCATCCGTTTTCACTTCATAACTAATGATAAATTGAGCATGTCACATTTAACAATACATGTCTGTGCTTAAGCACAGTCCCAGCTCCTGTAGTCTAATGTCTTTTGTCAGGTAGCTGCATTCAGGGGACGCGATATTTTGTTTGAAGAAACGTATGCAGTTCATTATCTATCTGTCCCCGCAGCTAAAATCACAAATGAAAGCTCTTGCTCTCTGTTGAAATAAAATCAGGGAAGTCTCAATTAGGATAGAGGTGTCCAGGCAGCAGAATCTGACTGTGAGGTGTTAAATTCGACTCGAAAAGCAAGTGATGTATTGAAAATTGTGTGTTGTTGACAAGAATACATTTTGGGATAATTGCGAACTTGAACAAGCCTGTGAAGGTCAGAGTCTAACTCGCAGGCTCGCAGTCACTTGTGCAGCCACTTAAGAAAGGTGCTACTCAGCACCAGCTGCAATGTCTGAGTTTAGCCCCGAGACTCAGGGACTTTGTGTGGGCAATGTCTGGGTGCTCTGGGATGGCTTCGCAGGCTTCTGAACTGATTTTTCCTTCTGCCAGTCAACCTAGGAAACAGTCTTTCCAATAGTAATCAGCAGTTATGCTTCTATTCTTGGCTGTAATAGATGTGAAGCAGCATGAGAGCAACAAGTAAGTATTGTGGAGAGGATCTTAATTTTGTTATCAACAAAACCAAAAAGGAAAGCATTTTGTTCAGGGATCGCTAAAAGCTGTGGTTAACATTTCGTACAAGAAATGTTGTTTTAGCTGACTTCGTTGTTCTGTTCCTGTTCCAAAACTATTTGAACATGTTAGGCCAAATCCGGTGGTGATGGATTGAACTGCTGAACAACACCACAGATAAATTTTGGGCATGAGATGGTTAGCATTTCCAGGAATAGTTCAGCTGTGATCCTGCAAATCCTTGTGTGCTGTAGATCAGAGAGTGAGAAAAGGTGGTTGTATAGATGTATAGATTTGAGGAGCAATAGGAAGCAATTGCAGAAGAGCTGAATACGTGAAATAATATCTGTAGTCTTCCAAAACTGAAATGGAAGAATGTCCTGCGTGTCTTAAGAGCACTGGGCATAAAGAGATGTGCTGTAAACAGGTAAAGAATGAAACTGAGAAGCTAAAAATGGGCATGAATATCACATATAGCAGTAGCTAAAGAGTGTAGGGAAAGGATATTCTCTTTCTCAGGCAATTAGGAGGGGGTATTGTAACTTGACCAAAGACTGCTTATGCTCTCTGTGCTGTTCCCAAAATGTTGTGTTGTCCCCTGCTTGTGATCAAACCTCTTAACATGGGAACTGCATGCTGTTCCCCATCCTTGTCTCCTGCTAGAAGCACCATGTGGAGTTTGAATGACAGTCATATTTTTGAGCATCTGAGTCAGGAGTGCCCCAAACTTCATTCCTATCCGGTGCTGCCTGTAGACTGGATATTAAAGACTGGATATTAAATGGGTCCTGGACAATTAAAGTAATTTAAGAAAGTGGGATTAAACTTTCCCAGCCTCTCTAAACTTAATTAAACTTAATGATGGGAGAAAAGGTGTTTGCTTGTGCAAAAGTTAAGAAAAAATCCAAGAGTACCAAATGAAGGGAAGCAAACTCTAATGTTAAAGTTTTCAGTCAGTTTTAATGAAGGCATTGTTCTTCTCTAGGCTAACACCAGTGTTTAAAAAGGCTGTAGTGTTGTTCAGCCCTGGCCTCAGGTGGCTGGGCACTTTGTGGTTATGTGCCAGACATCACACCTGGATGGGATGGATGTGAGGGAGCTTCTGTGAAGTTGTCTCTGCTTTTCCTTTATCTGTTTCCCAGGAATGCTGTAAAATGTTTTTGTTTGTTTGATTGAGGAGTGTGCTAGAGAAATCCGTGGTGTGTAAAGAAGTAATTTATTCACACCTGTGAATGCTGTCTATAAAACCAGAACTTGACTACGTTTAACTATTAAAGTATTATCCTTTGGGAAGGCTGTGATAACAGGTAGAATTGGTTGTAGCAGTCAGGTTAATAGTAGGATTCTGTTTAAATAATAGGCATTGTAGTGAAATTAATTCTGCAGTTTAATTGAGTAATTGCTGGCCACAGAAGTTTAAGGAATGTAATGGAAGTCCTGGAAAAGTAGCAGTTTTATTTATCCTTCATTCCATGAAAGCAGTTTGGCCAGGTTTTTTTTTATGTAGCAGATGCATGAAGAGCTAAGTTTGTGCTTATCACTAGCTATTATTAGTAATGCTTTTCAAACACTAGTAAATGGCTGCTACAGAGATATTTCTGGCTGTGACTTGATTGATTGAGGTGGACTTTCTGAGAAATGGTCTATGCTATGAAGATATATAAGACCCTAGGAGCTGGAGGTAAGTGGACAACGTGGACTGTTTTGGCCATCTGAGGCTTCAGTATCTCAATACCTCATTTTTACAGTGAGGCTAGATTTGAGTGAGAAAAGAGGGTGTGAGGTGCTGAGATTCTTTTTTGACTATTCCCACAGATTCTTTGGGTTGCATGTCCTCAATGTGATGCACTTGCATCTCTACATTGCTGCCTCTGCAACCCCTGAACCTGCAAGCTATGCTCTGTTTAAGCTGCTGCATTCTCTTGTAGAAAACAGTGAATTTGCTGAGCAAGATGAGAAGGTGACTCTTCTGGAGGAAATGCTGAAGGCTGCTCAGCCCCATTGAGGAGAACACTCCTTTGGTGTGCCATCATCTTGGGTAGACCAGTTGGAGACTACTTGAAAGGAGATGGCTCCGAGTACTTTCTGATCTTCAGATTCTGCACGGCTTTGTGGTGTGAGCTCCTATAAAAGTGAGGTACTGGAAGGGACTCTTTCATCTCTAAAAAGCTATGTAGGCCACCCTTCCCCCATGACTGTGTGTGTAGAAAGCACAGAGGAGGCACGGGTGTAGGAATCATTAAAGTGAAATGTGAGTCATGTTCATTAAAGGCAAGCTAGCAGAATGTCTTATATTAGTGGCTGCGTAATGATTAGAGCTTCCTGTAATAATGATGATGGCGATTCTACTATATGAATTGAACATTCATTCTAAGTTAATTCACATCCTTTTAACTAATCCGTTATTTAAAGGAAAAAAAAAATAAAAGCCCTTTTTAGCTCATAATTTGAATAGACTGGTCAGAAGAATACTGAAATGGCAAGCCTTCCTCTGTACTGGGGAGATTCAGTCACTAATCTGTATCTAAATTTTGTAGTGAAGGCATACTTATATATATTTATTCATAATTCATTGCATCTCTGATAAATACTAGACCTTCCTCCCACTGGAGAGTGTATGTGTGTTCACCAGCAATATGTTTCTAGTTGAGATGATGCTAAAGAGGTTTATTATGGTGTGAAATTATTTAAAGAGAACTTCGCTTTGATTTTTGTTATTCAGAGACATGACAGGGAGACGCATGATCTGCTGCTTGCCTTAAAAACACCTCCATTTTGAGCAAGGAACCATGGTCTACAAATATTTTTCATCAGGAAAAAAGATAAAAAACAGGAAAGAATTATTTATTGTATATAGGACATAAAAATTGAGAACAGCAAGATGGAAAGGAGGGCAAAATATTTGGTTTAAATACTGAAGGACAACTTTGGTAGTATCCATGGCTTGGCAGTAGCCTCTCTGCAGGATGGAAAAGCTGTGTTTAAAGCTGTTTAAAGATAGCCTAGTGTGTAAAAAAGCTTATAAACTGCCCCAGCAGACTGCAAGATTCATACAGTAAGTTCAATGGTCTTTTGTGCTTGCAGCTTGGGTAATTTTGGACATCAGGACCCATTGGCAAATTGAAGACTTTAGAAGTTGTGTTCACTGATGTCAACTGCTGCATGTTTCCCAATTCACCTGAGCAATTCAAGGTCTTTGAGTTAGTAAGCCATGTTTTCTCCTAGTTTTATTCAATACCTCTGCCTTGCAGTCAGAATAGGCATATCAAAGACTAATTTTGGCATAGTTAGGAAAGCCTCAGTGTTTCGGTTGTGAGTGCTGCTTAGAAGTAACAGCTGAATTCCTTACTGTGATTTCCCTTCTGATTAAAGGATTACATTTATGAAAATATTTCTTGCATTGCCATATATTTCAAGATTAAACTAGTCAAAATCTCAGCTCTGAACAGTATAAAAACTTGGAGGAATTCCAAATTATATTAATGGAGCAGTTCAAAGTGAAATTCAGATTAATATAATTTGGTATAAGCCTGGACAATACTTTCTGATGCCTTTGTACATTCAGATTTGTTTGGCTGCGTTCTAGCATATAACAGTCTTTACAGATTAGCTTGTGCAGAGCTGCAAGCGTGTAGGAATTTGTCATAATTTACTTTTTAGGTTGTGCTCCTGTTTCTGAAATTCATTCTAACCTGCAAAGCCCTCAAAGTCAACGCTTCTGTTTGAGTAATCACAGGTATCTGCTTTCCTGTAAATAATTCACTTGATGAAGACATATGGTTATTTGAGATGTAAGTCAAATTAGTTTGGAGAATGTTTCCTTTTGAATTGCAGAGAAGAAAATCCACTGAAGGAAGGCTGGCTGCCAATGGATCTCGGAGGGCCTGGAGGCTGAGGGAGCTGTCCAGCATTGTTTGAGACATGAGTTTTTTGATGACGATTTTGATGGCTTGGAAGAGACCTTGAAGATCATGTAGTTCCAAGAAAATCTTCCCTGCACTCAATGATGCTCTGGAATAGTATTACTGAAACCTACCCCAGGTCAGGCTTGGATAATCATTTAATGAAATAGCAAGTGTTAGCTACTTTAGTTAAAATAGGCTGAAAAACTAGCACCTTACTATGCTGTGATGCTGCAGGTGACATTCTTGCTTCAGGGTTTAACTAATTTGAAATAGTCTCTAAATATCTACAAGCCCTACAAAAAGGAGGGTTCCCTGCCCCTGGCAGGGGGGTTCGAACTGGATGATCTTAAGGTTCTTTCCAACCCTAACCATTCTATAATTCTAATATGGCCTTCTCCTCTTCCACAGTCCTGAGAAAAAAGTCACTTAAGAATTCTGACAGGGTTTTCTGTAGGGTTTGGGAATACACTGCCAATCACAGGTGGGGAATTTGGAGACAGAAGCTATTGAAAGAGAAATATTTTTTTTCCATCTTAAAATCATTTTTGTTCAGCTGCTTTTTAAAACTGGTTTGTCCTCAGACTCTGCCTCTAGTTAGTTCCTCCTGCATAGCATCTGACATAAGGGGTTATTTCTGGTAAGGTACTAATTTCTGTAGTTTCTGAATGCCTCTAGTAATTGTAGCCATTTGCATACGTTTGGACGTGGGTCTGGAAGACATGATATATTGCACTAAAGGTTCAGAGTCGTTAATAATATTGACCTGGCAGACTTTTGTGAATCTATTGTGAATAGGGGAGTCTAAATTCTGCTAGCAGCACACTCTTCAGTTTTGAACTTGGTAGGCTTAACAGTTCTGGTTTTATGCCATATTGTCTCTCTCAGAAGTGTTTATGTACTTCCGTTGACTTCACTGATGACAATATCCAGAGTTATCATGTACTCTGATATAAATATCGAAGGATGCAGGCTGTTGTAACCCAAAACATATGAAGTAGAATATGTGGCAAGGCCTAGTATGTCCTACCTGGCGTGTACATGTTGCAGTGGAAGATAGCAGGATGTTAGGAAATGAATCAATAGTCAGGGTGATAATGGATCAAAAAGAATGTTCATGGACCATAATTAGTAACAAACAAATGTAATGTTCTGATGAAGTTGTAGTTTAATTAACCTCAACTTAACAGTATCCAAATAATTATTCTTTGCAGGAATCAGTTATGCCCTGTCATCTGTCTACAGTGATGTTACCATTGGTCTTTTTTGCTGTAATCTTTCTGTGTTGATTGTGAAAATTGCATTTGGCTTCACTATGAAACTCATGAAGAACTCTGCTTTTGAGCAACTGTCAAAATAGCTTCTTATCTTTCTAGCTTGAACATTCATATATTTATGTTCAGCTCTGCAGGGAACCACTTGGAAAAAAGGGATTTTCCCTCCTCCTCTTACTTCCTCCTTCCACCACCTTTCCCAATGCTCTTCTTTACTTCCACCTCTCTTTCATAACCCCATCTAGATACCTATTAGCTCTCTCTTTCAATAACACTGCTCTGGCTT
The DNA here is from genome assembly GCA_002631895.1 of Agapornis roseicollis. Classification (NCBI taxonomy): domain Eukaryota; kingdom Metazoa; phylum Chordata; class Aves; order Psittaciformes; family Psittacidae; genus Agapornis; species Agapornis roseicollis. Next base: position 79,596 of record NDXB01022530.1, read on the forward strand.
TCATGAAAGTGCTTTTTAATGTAGGAGATGTACTTCAGCCATAACACCAGGGTCACTTTCTGAGTAACATTTTATGGGATTGATTAAACTTTAACACCATAACTGTTGACTTTATAGGCCAAGGAAGAGACACTGAGTGCTAAACTCTGGGTAATTTGTGCTTCACAATTTTTAAAAAATCAGATAGAGTTAGCATTTAATGCATTTGATAAAGCAGCCCTCTCTTTGCTCTCACTGTTTCCTATTTTAAAAGGACCACGATATTTACCAGGAAATAATTTCTTTAACAATAATGAAGTAAAGTTATAGTAAATAATCATATTAAAAAAGAGAGGTGTTTAGCTTTATGGAAAGAACATGAGAAAAGATTTAATTTTCTCTCTCCTTGACTCCATAAGTGAACGCCTCATATTTTGTGGTTTTGCTAGAAAGTGAATGAATGGGTGCTTTTGCCTGAGAGTTGACGTTGCAGAAATGTGTTGTTCCTTCTCACTGCAGATTCTCTCCTTGCAGTGACTTTGGTAGGATAGAAAAAAAGGTGGTTTGCTGAATTAACAGAAGACTCCCATTTCTCCTTAAACGGCTTCTTTCAGTGCACAAGGGCACTGCTGCTTAGGAATTGCTGGATGGTACTGCATCTCACCATGTACCAAGAAGAAAGATGAGTATGAAAGAGTGCTTGATGGGTGAGTGTGACTGCAGATCTGAAGACAGTTCCCAGGTTGGTTGCAGTCTCACATGACTTTAAGCAGATAATCTCTATCTCATCACCTCACCTGTTAAGTGTCTAACAGAGTACTTATCTGCCAGGGTTTGCCTTTTCTTTTTTGCGGGTAACTCTGGCTGGTGCTGAGACACTGTTCCTAGTAACACTGGTATGTTTGCCCAGTGAAAGAGAGGTGCAGTTGCACTGTTTCATGGAGCCTGGTGAGTTAAACCCAGTGCATTATTGACCTCAGATGGCAGGACACAGAGGCTCGGTTTCATCCTGGCTGAGCAACTCAGATGCAGGTTCCCTGGGGAGTCTGGGAACATACCCAGGCTGCTAAGATGTGCTGCAGCTTATGAGGCTGGTGCTTCCCTGCGCTTTTTTACTCTGTTAGAGCGAGTTAGCATGGAGATGTTGGATAATGCTGTGCAGATCTGTATTATGAGCATGAGCTTCACTGGGGTTTCTGGGCCTCAGGTAATAAATTATACTTAAAAGCTCTTCACAAATCCTTCAAAGTATTCAGCTTGTGCCATGGTGAAACCCAGGCATCTTCAAGGTGAGAGAGACCTTCCCAATTGGAAAAGATGGCTTGGTGTGGCCAGTGAGTGCAGTTATGGCCTGGCATCAGCAGATTTCCTGATGAAGTCACAGTAAAATTGCCATTTTAGAAAATCAATAACATGGTTAATTGTCTTGTCCTAACATTTCTTGGGAATGATAATTGTACAGCTTAAAAAAGAGCCAAATTTTAAAAGCCCTGTGGCTTACCATTTGAGTTGAAACATTTTAAAATTGAAAGCCAGATCATGCTTGCATTGCTAACGTCCAGAAAAAGGTTCACCTACTCAAACACCTCTTGAGACTCACAGGAGTCATGTGAAGATGTTCTTTCTGTCCTCGGAATGCACAAGAGAGCTGGTCTCCTAGGAAGGCAAACACACTGAGAGCTGCTGGGAAAAGCTGGAGATCTTAAGGTGGATTATTGCCAAAGAAGGCTAGCCTCTCCATGAGCCCTTTTCCTGCCTGGACCATTACCAATAGCACCAACCAACATCTACGTTATCCTTTTACAGAGATCGGTGATAGCGGGAAGGGGATAGCACTGAGTTAAGGGCAGCTCTCAAGAGCTGCTCGAAGCAATTGGTTCATCAAAAACACAATTACATGTTGAGGGTGACTGGATATTTTAAGTGCTGTAGAAGAGGTAGCCTCTGGCTCAGGAGATCCCTGAAATATTCATTGCTCAAAGTGGGAAGCACACCCAGGAGAAAAAATGCTCCCTCTTGATCTTACACAGTTTCCTGGGGAGTCTGTTACTTGTAGCTGTCAGAGATAGGTGCAGTACTGAATGGATCTGGAGTCTGTTCTTTGTGCTTGTGGAAACCAATTCTAACCTTATAACTAAACAGTTTAATCTAAGCCTCCAAGCAGCCCCAGAGCACACAAAATAAAGGTTGCTTTATTGCTTTATTTTTATTCCCAGAGTTAAGTATATGAAATTTAGCAGACTTTTTTGTTTGTTCAGATTTCTGGGTTGTTTTATTCTGGCCTCTGACTAAAAAAAAACCAAACCAAAAACCCCTAAAGAAACAGAACAGTTTGCATCAGTTTGCTTTTTGTTTTTCTTCTGTTCCTGGTTTTTATTGTTGTTTTTGGTTCGGTTTGGTTTTTTTGGTGAGTCATCCACAGTTTGTGAACTTTTTCATTTGAGCATATTCATAACCCAAACCCCACATGCTTTCGGATTAAGGAATATGGTCCAAGATCAGACAAAAGTAAAATGTCTATGAAAAAGGAAAGCGTGAACTTTCTCTGGATTACTGTGCTTTCTCAGCAGGACCCAAAGGTTGCTATTTCTGAGCATAGGCTGAATCCAGGAAAGTTCAGATTGCTTGTGGAAACTGGGGCGCGGATCTTGCTCAGTGTTCCCCAGATGGAATTTCACAAGCTGACTGTAAGATTGCAGATGGTGGAGCCTTGACTCCTGGAAATTCACTGTGTCAGGTGCCTGCTGTCTCTGCTACTTTTTTATCTCTGTCATTTCCCTTCACGTGACTTTTTTTTGTTTATAAATTTTATACTTTGCCATCCCAACTTACGCCAGAGCGTTTCCCTCTGCTCTCATTCTCTGGCTTCATCTCATAGGTGTTTCTTTTGCCTCCTTAAACTTCATCTTCCTCACCCAGCAAAGGAGTCTAGTAAACATTGGACGTTTTTTCCTTTCCACACTGGTGACTTGATCTGTATTTTCTCCTTCAGTTGAATTTATTTCTAAGATAATTTCTCACTAGCTCTTACCTTTTTTCTTCAAATCCATACAGGATTTGTTACTTGCAATTCCCCTTCAGTATTTTCTTTGCTCTTGAGTCTCCTGTCCTTCAGCATACCACTTTAGCTGATCATTGAAGTCTCAAGAGGGCCTGGCAAGCAGGCAGAAAACACTGTTGCTGGTTTCTGATCTTGCCAACAGTAGTATTTCTTCCAGGTAAGGCCCCACATAATTCAAGTGAGATCAGTCGGGACCCAGGAGCCAAACCTGTCCTTTCCAATGAATCAGCAGTGGGATAGAAAGAATTTATGCAAACCATCAAAGTGATTTGATTATATGTTGCAGATAGGTCTCATAGTGTTGCAAGTCTTTTCTTCTCTGTAAACAGTAAAATGTGTAGGATCCATTAGAGATCAGCTCAAGCTTCCTTCATACTAGACGTGGGCTTTGAATCATCGCCCCTGCTGTGTAGGAAACAGAAGAATAAAGCTAGGCTCAAGCATTTTAGGTAACAATTTATCACAAGTCTGCTTGTTCCTCATTGGAATCACTGAGCAGCACTCACCTCCTGAGAGCCCTGCCTGTCACCTAAAGGAATATAGTTTAGATTTTACTCCATAATTAGTTGCCTTCTCAGGTAAAGGCACTAGGCTGGGAATTTGTCCCTGACTGCGCGTTTAGCGTCTTTTAGAGACTCTCAGGAAAGAGAAAGGGAATTTTTCTTCGAGCAAGCTGTACTTTCAGAATTGGGTAGCATAATGACAGTCCCTCTACCTGCTATGATTGTTTTGTTGAAATCAGAGCCGTTCCAGACTCACCAGCGTGTATTTTGTTATCACTTAACTTTCTGAAGGTTTTGAGATCTGACTCCTGATCCAAGCCTGGATTTCTGTTTTGGGCCCTCATGTCATAATGAGGTGGATCATAAGAGAGAAAAACAAAAAACACAGAGGATTTGGACCCTAAGGGAATGCTTGTCTCCATGGAAATGCAGTGGGGAAAAAAAACCTGAGTGGGTAAAGGTGCAACTCTAAAACTGATCAGAAAAATCAGTCTGTGGACACGCTGAGGTAAACCTAGTAGGTAAAGATAAAAGTAGCTTCATGCATGCTCCAAACTGCCTGGAGCCATCTGCTCTAGTGAGCAAGCTCTTTCATCAGTGCTGTGCTTCATCTAGTATCTCACTGCTAACATGCCTTTGTAAATAATTTATCCTTAAAGGTTAAGATACTAAATTCTGTTTATTTCACCCTAAAATAAATGTGAAGCATTAGTAGCAGCTAAGAAATGTGAATTGGACCCCCTTCAGTTATCCACTGCCTTTGGGCCATGGAGTCTATATGGACCAGGTCCAGTTCCTAAAGGTACAGATGTGCTCCATTCTTTGTTTTAGTCACTTCTTTACCAAGGAAAAACTTACTTTCATGCATGTAAATTTCCAAATAGTCTGAATTCCAGAATGTGTTACCTTTGCTAGCTTGAATGTCACCTCTTCCTAAGCAGTCCTTGTTGGTTCTTGCCAGAGCAAGGTGCTACCTGAACAGCCCGATGCTTGCTACCTACCCTTGCACAGAGCACTTCGAACTCACACAGCGAGTTTTTGCATACTTCCCTCCCTCAAGCATGCTGCCAAAGCAGCCATTAATCAGCTTTACTCTAGAAGTTAGAATAGAAACTCGCTTGTAAATTATGACCGTTACATTTCCGGCTTAAATTTCCCTATTCCTTTAAGCTAATGTTTTAAAAGACTAACCCTTCCACTCTGGCAAGAGCCCTGCCTTGCCTTTATATCCATTTGGCACTCTGTCTCTCTTTTTTCTTTTTTTTTAAGTTGAAGAATTACATTATCTCTGTGAAATAACTTTCCTTCTTTAGTTGTTCAATTTGATTCAAGGATTTTTGATTAAGCGTTCAGGGGTTATGAATAAATAAGAGGCAGCAGCCCAGTAATTGGTATATCATTACTCCCTAGTAGCATATTTAATCCTCAGCTTCGCTGCACCACATAACCTTTTCCTTCCTCCTCCTCCTCAATATTGCTTACAAAAAAGAGGGGGGAAAAAAAAAAGTCAATGTCACTGCAAGCTTCTCAAGTTACCATTAAAATGAATACTTTTTAATTTCTCTGGATGAGATGGGGCCCTGTGCTCTGGGACAACGCTGATGGATGACATTTTAATGCAGCTGAAATGTTATTTTTACTGAACCAGGGAAAACTATAAATTTTGCTTCATTGCCACTGATGGCTCTATGCATAAAACTATGGTGGCGCCCATTGCCCATGAATAATCACCTCAGCATGGCAGATGTTACTTCGCAGGGAAAGCAATTCTTATGCCGAAGAATTGTGGAAAGATTAATTGTCTACAGCTGTTTCATGGCCCACAGCAATCTTGATACATTTATGATAAGTTTAAGAGCTCACTAGAGGCAGCTCCTATTCCCTGTTGTGAGAGAGGAGCAGAGGGGGGAGCTGAATGGCTTTATTTTGACACCTGGATTCATAGAATCTGTCAGCTCCATTACAGCCTTCATAGAAAGCCGGCTGTTGGCAGGTTTGGGATGATTGTGAGTGGGCTAAGATGCAGGAATTATCTAGACATAGATAAAGAAAAGGAGACTGAGAAGAATTATTCAAATTTGTGCAAATGAATTGCTTCCATTTTTCCTCCCTCTGCCAAGTGGAAATTGAACGTAACCCGCTCTGACCTTTCTCTATTAAGTGCTGCAAATTGCAGTAAATGCATAGTTCTGAGTGCCCTAATGAGACAAAGCTGTAGCAATGCCTCATTAATAACGAAAGTTTGACCTTGCTGGTCAGCCCTTCATTCGATATTGAAAAGAAATAGGAAAAAAGAAGAGATGACCTGCTGTAAATTTTGAACAATACCTTTGATTTAGTTTGTATATACTCCCAAGCAGACACTTCACAACCTCTTTTTTTTCCTTCCATTTTTACTATAGAAGTCAAGAAGAGGTATTTACTTATTTCCTCTGTAAATTCATGAGGACAGTGGTGATTTGTGCCAGGAATGCACACAGGCAGTCTGATGAAGCTTTTTAAAATGTGTTTTTAGTGTCCTTGTATTGATGAAAGAACATCAATACTCTCCATCCTATACAGGTTTGTCTTCCTTTTTCCTCAGTCTGTATCCATTATCACTGTATCTGAGTGCCAGCGTGTATTCATGCATTACTTGAAAAGAGTACTGCAAGAAAATCATATTCTATCATTAAATACACAGTTACTGGAGCAGGGAGTGCCTCTGAGAAGGTGATGGGAGATGTTTGCTCCCCAAACTGACAGACAAGCTCTCTTGATTCTGGTTGTTATACTTTCCCAGCTGTGATATAATTTAAAGGGCACAATACTTCATTCACTGATATATGCCAATAAGCCAGTCTAAACAGCTGTATTAGAAAATCCCAAACCTATGGCATGCATATTAAGGAGGTAAAGTATTGAATGAGAATAATTGAAAAACTTGACAGTCGATAAACAGACCTATATAGGTTGAATGGTTCTAAACTGTGATATTCTACGGTCAGTCTCTCTCCTAGAACTCATAATGGGTCTAATATGGCAAATGTTGCAAAAATATATTCCCTTTTTGAATGATTTGTTCATGATACACCTCCTTTTTTTGACACTTAGAGGGTCTACCTTGATTTTTCTTTATTTTTTATGTTCTTTGTGTTTGTGTATATACTTGTTAGTTATTATATACTAAAATTATTTTAGTTATAAAATCAATATTTTAATATTTATTTCAGTTATTTAAACAATATTATATATGTCTGTATTTATGTTCTATACTTGTTTCTTTTGTTCTTCCTTTGTGTTATTTCAAATATTTTAAGTCACACATTCAAGAAATGCAAACAGGCAGTAAGTCTTAAATGTTTCTCTGCTTGCTTGTGTTAGCTGTGTTAGATGGCTACAAACAGTAAAATGCATACATAAAAAGCTGAAGGCTGCTCAGAAATGGTTAATGAACCAAAATAACGTTACTCAGCTCACTGGATAACTCACAAAGAAGAAGTTGACCATCTCTGTTAGACATTCGTAGTTCTTCAGAAACTGAACCCACTGGGCTAGTGGGTGGTAGGAGATGTTCAGGATGGTGCCTTTAGGAATAATGTAACAAAAGGGAGCTAGATAGAGGCTTTGCAAGTCCTGCACTGACCTCCTGCAGTGGTATCCTTAAATAAGTTTTTGGAAATATAGCAAACCATTGAAAACTGTCATCAATTTTGTAAATGGAGCAGTGCCTCTCTTGAGGTGAAATATACTGCCACACCGAAAAGAATATTACTATGTGCTTTGCAAGATCAAAGCATCAAATATTGAAATGCTTTGTCCACCCAGCTTTGAAAATGTTCCCTCTAGGGGCTGAAGGATGTCAGATCTTTGGTAATAGTACTGTTTTCTAGAGAAGAGCAGCACAACTGTGCTTGCCATGTTCCTGTCTGGGAGTGCTGCTGCTGTCCAGGCAGCTCGTGAAGCAGTGTCAATCTTGCCCATGGCGATGAGGATGGGAGAGTGCATTTTCCTGCTTAGTGCGTTGTTAACTGGTACTGTTGCCCAGAGACACAGGGTTTTTTTCAGTTTGCAATGAAACTTCAGAAGAGTTTTGATAATTCTGGGACCTCAGGGGTTACGTCAGAGTGGCAGCACTGCAGAGTACCAGTCAGAAATGTCAACTCTGATGGGGAAATGCTGAAGTTTGAAATCCTGCTGATGAGAAAAAAAATCCCCCCGATTTTATTTCCTGATTTCAGGAAATAAAATAGATATAGTTATAGTTCTTTTATATATACAGAGCCGTGATCAAGAGAAGGGTTGTGCCTCTTACTGTGAGTGTCCTCAGATGCTTTGCAGCAGTACCATTTATTCCATAGATATCTCTCATACAAAATTAGTGGGTCTTATGTAAACACACTCAACTAGAACCTGAGTCTCAAAGCCCTGGTTCCCAAAGGGTACTCTGTGGTCTACGAGGCCATACTAAGTGGTCTGTGACAGGTATGCAGACCTGTAATATGGAATAAAGTTTATATCATCACAGATTTCTAAGCAGCAGTGTTGGCAGTGGAGAAAATTTGGGGGATGACAGGAACCATCAGTCTAAAATATTTGGGAATCTTTGCAGTAAAGAGACATCAGCTGTCTGGTGAAGTTCCATAGAGGGATTTCTGTAGAGGAAGCTAGGCAGGTGCAGTATACAGTAAGAATCTGTGTAATGGAAGGTATAAGCATATGGAATAAGGGCATTTTTAATGGTTGGAATGGTTTTAGATAATTTTTGACATGTTCGCTATTTCTAACTTTGCCATTCCTCTGAGATTTTACTGTTACCCACAGTAAAAGGTCAGTAGCAAAATGGACAAAGATATATGAGAAAAGAATCCTAAGCAACAGACATTAAAAGTATCTGCTTAATAATTTCATAGTGTCAGCATATACAAACAACGTAAGTACTAGGTACGTAGCAGTATTCATCCCCAGCTTGTGAAGACTAATATTTTTTATTTCTTTTAACAAGTTATACCTGAGAACAGATAGGATTTTCTCAATATATTTATAACTCAAAATAATTAGCTGAAATTCTGTGAATGTGTCTTAAAATCAATATTATTTGTGTATTGGCTCTGACGTATAATTTTAAACATAAGCCAAGATAAGCAGAGCAGCTTTCTCTGGGTATGTAAGCCTCACATCTCTGCAGGAGTGTGCAGAAACTTTGAATCAGATTCTTACATTGAATATTTGTACTTAAGACTTAAAATGTTAATTTTATATCAGTGTTTTCCAACATGAACTTCCTATGTACTGTTCCTGCAAACATTCCTCCAGAAGGAGGAATGCATTTGTTCAAACACAATGAAAGCATCTCAAAAAAGGTTCCCCATACAGCTGGAATAATTTCGAATAAAAATTCTGATGTATTTACCTGCAGACTGTATAATACTTGCTTTTCCCTTATAAAGGGCGCTATTCGGGCCTGATTGGTAAGATTAATAAACTGTCACCAAATCCTGTTCTTCAAAGTCAGGTTTTTAAGTGTAGCTCAAAAATCGCAAATATTTAGTAAAAGATTAACTATGTAAGAAACCTTTTTGTGGTCTAAAGTGCCTGTAAATAGCACAGACAAGTCTTCCTTATAGCGAACGGTAAAATACAATAACAGTAAAAAATAGCAACAATAATTTTTAGGCAGAGAAGCAGAAAAAATAGAGAAGCAGATAAGATGCTCTTTGGTGGGAGCTGTCACTAAACTAAAATATGACATGTGATTTCAACTAGATTTTTTTTCTGCTATAATTAACTTTGTCTTTTGACAACTCCTTCTGAGGCATATATTAATTAAATATGGGATAATGAATAGAGACAACTAGATCACCAGGGTATAAATCAATTGAGGGGTTCTGATGATACCATAAACCACAAGAATGGAGTATGTGCAGTTAATAATAACATCAAAAGACTGTGATTGATTTGGAACTTAGTGATCCTTCCACATTCATTATTATTTTATATAAAGCATAAAAACGAGTGGTGTTTTATGCAAAGACAAGACGATTTTTCTCCCTTGGGTTCTTTGATAATGGAGAAATTGTCATTGTTCACAGTTAAAGAAAAAGGCCATGCTTATTATATGGAGAGGGATAGCAGAAGAGCCTTTTGTGGTCACAGAGAAGCCTGGGGGCTAGGAACGGTTTTACTGTAATTCTTTATATACCTTCTATGGAGAATGTGGGGCCAAGGTTTCTGGTGTTTAAAATGCTGCTGTTGCTTGCAATCCACTGATGCTTTACCAATTAATTATTTTAATTTATTTTTTTTTTCCCCAGGCTATGCCCATTTACCAGATTCTGTTCCATGGAGTCTACGACTTTTTCCCTGTAAGTAACCTCAGAGTTTTATTTTTTCCACAAAAATAAAAGCATACTCTTGCAGCCCAGAAAGCAACCTTATCCTGGGCTGCATCAAAAGCAGCATGACCAGCAGGTCGAAGGAGGTGATCCTGCCCCTCTACTCTGCTCTCCTGAGACCTCACTTGGAGTATTGTGTGCAGTTCTGGTGTCCTCAACATTAAAAGGACATGGAGCTGTTGGAACAAGTCCAGAGGAGGGCCATGAGGATGATCAGGGGACTGGAGCATCTCCCATACGAAGACAGGCTGAGAAAGTTGGGGGTGTTCAGTCTGGAGAAGAGAAGGCTGCGTGGAGACCTCATAGCAGCCTTCCAGTATCTGAAGGGGGCCTATAGGGATGCTGGGGAGGGACTCTTCATTAGGGACTGTAGTGACAGGACAAGGGGTAATGGTTTCAAACTTAAACAGGGGAGGTTTAGATTGGATATAAGGAAGAAATTCTTTCCTGTTAGGGTGATGAGGCACTGGAATGGGTTGCCCAAGGAAGCTGTGAGTGCTCCATCCCTGGCGGTGTTCAAGGCCAGGTTGGACGAAGCCTTGTGTGGCATGCGTTAGTGTGAGGTGTCCCTGCTTGTGGCAGGGGGCTTGGAACTAGATGATCTTAAGGTCCTTTCCAACCCTAACTATTCTATGATTCTAAGT
>NDXB01022530.1:97855-111989 GCA_002631895.1 Agapornis roseicollis
AAGCAGTGAGATGCTCCTGGTTGCACTCACTGGTGTCTCTCAGGCATGAGCTGAGACCATTTGCATGTTCAGGAGGCTCCATGGAGTTGCACGTTTCATCCAGGGAGACATCATGGGAAGCAGTGACCCTTGTCCTCAAACAAGACTCAGTGCTGGGCTGGATGGGGGTGTTCGGAGAGAGGCAGACCTGAGCTTTTAGCTTCAAGAGCAGTAGATGAGGAGATGGCATCTTGGAGGCAGCCATCCTCATCGCTGTGGAGCTCTGTGCTTCGGAGCCAGGCTTGGCTGGTTACACTGACCTTGATCCATCCCTAACTGCAGCATTCCACCAGGCCAGGAGAGCAGCCACGAGCTGTGGGGAAAGGAGCAGCGGTCGGGGGAGGAGTGTCTCATGGGACACAGAGGTGAATGATGGGTTCTTCTCTTCCACAGGTGTACAAGGGCTTGGACATCATCACGAACAAGGTTTCTCTGCAGGAGCAGCGTCTGTGCAGGCACCACATGATCAGCTTTGTGGATCCCCTTGTCTCTGACTACACGGTGGTAGATTACAGGGACAAAGCTGTGCCTCTGATATCCCTGCACGCTGCAGCCTGCCTGCCTGAGCACATGTGGGCTTCCCCCCTCCACAACCAGGCCTGCAAGAGGGATCAGGGTTTGCCTCAGGCTTGGGCTCTCCACCTTGCAAGTAACTCTGGGTTTCAGGGAATACTGCTGGTGAGGGAACTCAGAGCTGCTTTTACCCAGCTAATGCTCAGGGCAGCCCATCCTCAGGGCTGGTTGGGGAGGATCTGAGCCAGATATTGCAGTCCCTGGGGGTCCCTGAGTTTTGGTGGTAGCTGACACAGGCAGCAGAGGATAGTGACAGACGAGGGACACCTATAACCCTGCCCTACAGCCTTAACCAGCTCCATGGGGCTGGGAGAATGAGGTTTGGGCCAGCAGGCTGCTGCTCCCCACAGCCCTTCCCGCTGTGCATCTTTGCTTATGCTCCTTGACTATAGCACATTGAAGATATCTTTGCCCGAGACAAGATCCCAATTGTTGTGGGAGGAACCAACTACTACGTCGAGTCCCTGCTCTGGAAGGTCCTCATCAACACCAAGGTACATCTGGGGGGCTGCATATCCCACTGGGAAAGGGTGAGCCCGTGTTCAGAGCAGCCTTCTGCAACTGGGCATGGTGTTCCCCCTGCTAGAGTGGGGCAAGGAGACCCCAAAGTCCTTCATTCACGCTGTGGGTCTGGGGGATGTTCCTGCTTGCGCTGGCCTTGCCCATGGATGAGTGTCTCCATTGAAGGGAGCCTTGTGCCCTGCAGGAGAGGGCCAGCACAGCTCCGGGGCCAGTCAGGGACAGGAAGGTGGAGCTGGAGCAGCTGGATGGTGCTGAGCTCCATCGCCGCTTGAGCAGGGTGGACCCCGAGATGGCAGCCAAGCTGCACCCCCACGACAAGCGCAAAGTAGCCGGGTGAGCTTGGGGTGCCCTGCACCCCTTCCCGAGGGAATCGTGTGCCAGGGAACACAGCAAGACACGCTCTCCCATCCCAGGTGGGTGCTCCCAGCCTCTTAGCAGGGGGACCTTGGTGCACTGGTGTTGAGGAGCTCTCTGGGATCTGAGACCTTTGGGATGCAGAATGGTGCATGGCTCCTCGCTCCTGTGCACCGGGGCTGCTCCCGCTGCGGTGCCCCAGCAGCAGGGTTTATCTGGAGCTATTTAAAGAGCAAGCTGCTGTGCTGGCTGGGTAACATAGCCGAGCTCTGTGGGAACAGCACAGCAGCAAGACCAGGCTTGCTGCTTTGGCGGGCCCATCCCAGCTGAGCCCTGGCCTGGGGGGAGCAGAACACCACCCACCCCATTCGCACGGGGGGGGGAGGGGACGGGACAGGGGGTTGGGCACCCCCAGCAGCTTCCTCCACCTCCCTGAGCATCGGCAGTACTGGCCCCTTCCCTGCAGGCCTACCTGGCTGGAAAGGGCAGGGCTGGAGCCAGAGCCCTGTCCCCTGCAGGACTTGTCCCGGTGCCAGGCAGGAGTGGGTGGCTGTGCTCTAGGCTCCTTGGGTGCCATCACTGTGCTCTGCACTGCATTGTACCCCCAGGACCTGGGTGTGCTCAGGATGCCAGGCACGGGAGGGGGCAGAAACCTGCCCTCCCCCCACATGAGAAGGATGGATCTCAGTGAGTGTCTGTGGTTCCCTTTGCTGGAGCCCCCAGGGCTGCTGGGGAAATGGAAACGCTCATCCTCACCCAGCCTCTGAGCTCTGTCTGTCTCTGCTTGCAGGAGCCTCCAAGTGTTTGAAGAGACAGGGATCCCCCATAGTGAACTCTTACAGCAGCAGCAGGAGGAGGAAGGTGGGGGGCCCTTAGGTGGGCCCCTGAAATACCCACATTCCTGCATCTTGTGGCTCCACGCAGACCAGGCAGGTGAGAATGAGCTCCCAGCTGAGCAAAGTGATGCAGATGAGGGCTGACGCCCTGCTCCTGCCCCAGCCTCCTCCCGGAACAAGGCAGCAATTCCTTTGGCATCAGTGAGCGTGACAAAGGACTTGTCCTCACCTGCTGGGTTCTGCCTTCCTCAGCGGGATGGGGAGGGTGGCAGTGCTGAGGCATGTTGTGGCCCATGGCCCAGCTGAGGGCCTCCTGAGGGCATGCCCTGCTCTCCTCCTGCCAGCTCTGGACCAGCGGCTGGAGAAGCGGGTGGATGACATGATGGCTGCGGGGCTGCTGGAGGAGCTGCGCCACTTCCACCGCCGCTACAACCAACAGAAGGTGGCTGAGAACCGGTGGGTGAGGAGCCAGCTCCCTTCCTGCCCCTGCTCCCCCCTGCCAGAGCCATGCAGGCCCCAAACCATCTCTGCCTGCAGCACCTCTGGCGCATTGCTGCTCCCAGCCCTCTCCTGGCAGCATCTGCTCTGCACTGCCTCTGCAGGGGCACCATCCTAGAGAGGTGTGGACCAGCCGGATCCTCCAACACTTCCTGGCCTTCCCCCCTTCCTTAGAGCAGATTTGGGTCAACCAGCAGAATCCCTGTGGGTCTTAACGTTTAGAATTAATTTTGCCTGGACCATACCTGCCATTTTCCCTCAGTAAAAATGACTTGGTGTTGCCTAAGCATTCACACAGGGAAGATGACATGGGGTGGCACTGAAAGCACCGATCTGTCTTCCTGTGTGCCTGGTTTGGCTTGTCCCCTGAGCCCATGGGCTTGTGTCACCTGGGGAGGTTCCTGCAGGGGGGGTGCAGAGACCTCAGTTGTACAGGGGAGGGTTGAGGTCTCCCAGTGTTGTACAGGAGATGGCTTTGACCCCTGCCTCTTGTCGTCTTCTCCAGGCAGGATTACCAGCACGGCATCTTCCAGTCCATTGGCTTCAAGGAGTTCCATGAGTACCTCATCAGTGAAGGGAGCTGCTCCCCAGAGACCAGTGCTCTGCTGCTGCAAAAAGGTGGGAGGAGCACCCTGCATGCTCTACATCCCTCAGCCCCATGCAGCTCCAGGTGACACTGCCTGAGGGGCTGAACCAAGATCAGACCTTAGTGCAGGTCTTGCTGGGGCTGAGCTGCACCTTTCTCCCTACATTTTCCATATTTGCCAGCTCAGGAGGACAGGGGCTCTGTTTTCAGTGCTTCAGCGTTGCTGAGCACAGGCAGAGCAATTCCTTCCTCCCTTCCCCCTGGCCTCCCTGCAAGTTGTACTGGGCACAGTGTGTCTTGGGATCTGGAGCTGGTCCACCAGTGACCTAGGTGATGAGATCCCAGCTGAGGTCTGAGTGTTGTGGGGAGCTGAGCTAGAAAGAGGGAATGAAGCAGAAGTCAGTATCTGGTTCAGCAGCGTTATGGTGGGAAGGAACCTGGGGATCTAGCAGATCACAGCATGAGTCAGTAGTGGCACGCTCTTTGATGGCATGTTCCATTCTGGAGTTCAGGACTGTTGTTAGAGGACAGGTCCAAGGAGCTGATCCTGCCCCTCTACTCTGCTGTCCTGAGACCTCACCTGGAGCATTGGGTACAGTTCTGGTGTCCTCAACATCAAAAGGACATGGAGCTGTTGGAACAAGTCCAGAGGAGGCCATGAGGATGAGCAGGGGCTGGAGCAGCTCCTGTATGGAGCCAGGCTGAGAGAGTTGGGGCTGTTCAGCCTGGGGAAGAGAAGCTGCGTGGAGACCTCAGAGCAGCTTCCAGTGTCTGAAGGGGGCCTATAGGGATGCTGGGGAGGGGCTCTTCATTAGGGACTGCAGTGACAGGACAAGGGGGAACGGGTTCAAACTGAACCAGGGGAGGTTTAGATTGGATCTAAGGAAGAAATTCTTTGCTGTGAGGGTGCTGAGGCACTGGAATGGGTTGGCCAGGGAGGTTGTGAGTGCTCCATCCCTGGCAGTGTTCAAGGCCAGGTTGGACAGAGCCTTGCGTGGCCTGGTTTAGTGTGAGGTGTCCCTGCCCATGGCACGGGTTTGGAACTGGATGATCTTAAGGTCCTTTCCAAGCCCAGCTATTCTGTGATTCTATGATCCTACAACAGAGCTGCTCTGCTCCTCAGCAAAGCAGAGGTCCCAGGCAGAGTTGATCTGTGTTGGGGAGGGTTCAGTGCGAAGTGGAGATGGGTGTCTGATGAAACCACAGCAGTGACAAAAGGCTTGAAAACAGAAGGGGCTTGTTATGTCTGCTCAGAAGACAATTACAGAGGGATAGATAAGTCTGGTACTGACTATTGATGGGTTGTACAGTGGTCAACCATCCTGTGGGGAGGACGAGGAGTCCTGAGCTCTGTTTGTGCAGATGGAGACTCGGGCATTGTGAGAGCAGGGTGGCCCTTGAACAGATTGTTCTACCTGCTAAAAGCTTCAGGGCAGAGGTTCTGGGCTCTGAGCTCAGCTTGCAGCCTTACACTCACCTTGGTTTTAATCCCTCTGTTTCAAAGGGATCGAGGCCCTGAAGCAGGTGACCAAGAGATACGCCCGGAGGCAGAACAAATGGGTCCGAAACCGCTTCCTGAAACGTGAGTCCTCTGTTCCTACCCTACCTCACCATCCTTGTTCTTCATCTCTCATCTTTCCTCAGCACATCCCCTGCTCCTAGCTCAGGAGAGCACAGGAGAGGCTCCACCGCTTTGGGCTTGGGCAGGGGGTGCCCAGCATGGTCCCTCTCCTCATGGTGTCCCACATGGTGCCCATTTGATGCTGCCCTCCAGATTAGGAGCATGAGCCTATTGGCTGCTCTGAGCCTGGCTGTGCTGGCTGCAGTGGCCAGGAGCCAGCAGGACTTCCCCATCCCAGCCCCAGCCTTGGAGCAGGGCCAGCAGCAGCAGCTGGGAGCCGGGCACTTGTTGAAAGGTGCTCGGTAGGGGCAAACCAACAATAAAATAAAGAGAAAAAGCCCAGGCAGGGAGAAACTGGGCTCAAAAGAGGGGCTTTGAACGAGGTGCAAGAGCTGTCCCACAACCATGTGCTCGGTGGCTGTGGCTCACCTTTCTGGTGGCAGGTGTGCTGCAGACCAGCTTTGTGAGGAGGTTGTTTGTGGTTACAGCACTAAGAAGCAGCAGCTGCTGGAGCCTGGCACTCAGCAGTCTGGGATGGCTTTGTCCCAGCGGGTGCTCTGATTGCTGCTGTCTGTGCCCTGTGTCCTCACACCGGGCTGGGGGAGGCCAACAGAGTGGCTTTGAAACTTGGGCCTTGTCTGAGGTCTTAACAAAGCATCTCCCACTGTGGTCTGCTGCTGGGAGCACTGTGTGGCCAGTGCAGCCACACAAGCCATTACAGCTCTGAGTGAGGAACTGCACCCACAGATTCCTCATCCAGACTCTGTGCCTGCATCTGCTTGTAAGCTTTGTGTGATGGCTTTCTGTCCACATCTAGCTTTTTGATCTGTGGCCTCCTGTGTACCATGGCAGTGATGAAGTGTTTGTTGCTGGGCTGGGCTGTTGGCGTGCTCAGATTTCACAATGCTGTCCCAAACAGCATCTCTCCATGGAGATGCTTGCCTGTGTTCTTCGGTGCTCATGCTCTTTGCAAGGGTGGTACCCCCCAAGGCTGAGGTCTTTGGTAATTTGGGCTCTGGAAAGCCAAAAAGCTCTGGTGCTGTTTGCTTCTGAATGCTAAAGAACAGCTGGATAGGAAAAAGCAGGACACTGCTCATAGTGTAGCCCCACAGACACTGTGACATGATGCTGGGGTGTTCTGGTGTGCTGAGTTGTCTTTTTCTGTCTCTGTAGGTCCCGGGCCCAATGTGCCCCCAGTGTACGCCTTGGAGGTGTCTGATCTCTTGCAGTGGGAAGAGAATGTGCTGAAACCTGCTCTGGAGATTGTGGAGAGCTTCATCCAGGTACTGGGTAACTGGAGTTAACACCTGAGCCATGACCAAGAAGCCAACTTCTTGACAGTCTCCAGGCCTGTTAACTTGGCACTTAATCTCTCTGCTGTCTGCTTTCATGTCCAGCCCTGGGCTTCCCTCACAGTGGCAGAGGGCTATTGTCTAGGCTGAAAGTTTCTCCTAATGGCCAGTACTGCACTTGTCTTGCATAGTACAACTGCAGCGTCCATCCTGCTAGCATTACTGTCTGCATATGGCAGGTTCACATCCCAGAATGAACACAACCAGGCAGAGTTCACGGCAGAGCCCAACTGGAGACATTATTTCACCTACAGGGCCGGGAGCCCCCAGCAGAGCCCGTGAAGATGGAGCACGATGTAAATGAGAACAAGCGGAGTCACCGCGTGTGTGAGCTCTGCGACAGACTCATCATTGGGGACAGGGAGTGGGCAGGTAAGACCTGGCAAGGATGGGGGGGGAGAGAACAGGACCTGGAAGGGGGCCCAGCGAGTGCAGTCACACAGAGGGGTGCAGCGAGGCAGTTCTCTGAAGCAGAGCAGCTTTCCTTGCCTGGCTGCATAGCCGGGTGACCCTCAGCACATCATCTGGGCACATCATCTGGGCACATCATCTGAGCACATTGTCTCAGCACATCGTCTTGGGCTTTCAGGGATTGTTTACAGCCCGGGATGAAAGGAGCCATTTGCAAGCCCAGGGGGGTGCAGGAACTGTGCCACAGCAGCCATCTGTCAGGCCTCCCCCCTTCCCTGCACCCAGTCACTGCCCCGCCAGGCGTGGGGATCTATCAGTACCATCAAGCCTTAGAGCTGTTTGTTTAGTGAGGGCTGCTGGCCCTTTTCAGCACTTCAGGTGCTTTGTCATAAAGCAAAGAACAGATTTGTTTCTTCTAAAATGTTGTGTAAAATGAAACTTTTGGGATGGTTTTTAATAGCTCAGGTTTGCTCCAGTATCTCCTATTTGTGTGTTTAGTCTTTTAAATAAGAGTATTGCTAGCTGCAATGGTAATAGAAAAGGATTCGCTATTTTCAATAGACTGACTTTAAAAGAGCCCAGCTGGAATCAGATTAACTCTGTGAATTTATCTGTGCTGGGAGGCTCATGCTGAGAACCAGGAACAAAAAGTAGCAGAGAAACTGGCTGCAGGAGCAGAACTGCTAAATCTCCATGTGTTGCCCAAACACAGTGTGTGCAGGCACAATGCAGAGATAAGTTCTGCAGGTCGTTGGTCATTGGATGTGAACGAGTCACTTATTCCTATTGATCCAGGGAACTGCGGAAAGCAAAGATGGAAGGAGGCTCAGAATAGGAAGCTCGTTGTAATGAGATCAGTTTGGAAGTGCCATTGTTATTTTAGGCAGTCTCAGCTCAGAGGTGCTTTGAAGGAGCTCTGCCTCCTCCAGAACTAGAGGACTCTGAAAGCTATCAGGGTCCAGCAGGTTTAGTGGCTGGGTGAGAACTCCACGCACACACACACACACCCCAGACACTGCATCTGCGACTGCACATCCTCCAGGAACATCATCCCAAATTCTGCTAGATGATGACAGTGCCTTCCACAGCCAAGACCAGCTGTGGTTCCCTGCATCCAGCTCAATTTGGCTCCCACCCCTGGATGCTGGGAGAAAAACGGTCCCAAACTGGGTGTTTCTTGTGAGTGCAAAATGGAAAAGCTCAAAGGGAAGTGAAACCTGCAGTGGGGGCTGAGCTGATGTGCAATCTGCTCTGATTCCTGTAGGCAAGTTACACATAGTCCGGGGAGCTGTTTCCCAGTACTCCCCTGGCTCTGGGAGATGGAGAAGTTCCATTTGTGTGGATTTTGTGTGGATTGCTGCTCCCAGGCAGTGCCTCCTCCAGCCACTGAGAGCTTTAGTGTTGCTTGTGACAAGTTAGAAGAGGTGAGACTTGATTTCAGGCTGAGGTAACCCTCCAGCAATTGTGATAAAGCAGAAGCTTTGCATGTAACTTCATCCCTTGGCAGGGAAGGATGTCTGGAAAACCCCTCAGGGCCTTGATTCAGTGAGCACATCCCCTTGTTTCATGAAGGCCCTGCTTGGAAAGTTTGCTGCTTTAATTGCTGCTCTGATCTCTTGGAAACAGCAAAACCACCCTGCTAAGTTGGTTCATGGCTCTGGTTAGACAAAGATAACACCACTGATACAGGAGGTTTTACTGCCCTTAACTCTGTGATTTCAAACAAGTGCAGCTCCTGTGTCAGGACAAGCTGCATCCCAGGGATTACGCCTCTGTTTCCCCTGCCTCCTGCTAAGTGCTCTCATGGCTGGGGGCCTTGCCCTGAAGTTATGCAAAAGCCTAATTATGCTCCAGGCTCCATCCTGAGCTGCTCTGCAGATTTACAGGAGATCCCAGTGCTGTGGTGCAGCATCTAGGCCTATATATGATCCTGGCAGGGCTCCATGGGGTGGTGGAGAGTTGCACAACCTTGGCGCATCCTTCAGTGTGCTGCCTCTTCGATAGCACTTCCCTTTCTCCCAGCCTTCCCAGGAGCAGGTTTGCTGGGAGAGTTGAGTGGGTCCTGATGACCTGGAGTCTTGTGTGTATACAAACCTGGGCTTTGTCCCTCTGCCATCCTTGCTGTGATCAGGAGGAGGCCTGGGAGCGTTGTTCCCCTTTGAGCTCCAATAAATTCCTGGGAAACGGCCAGGGCAGGGCTTGGGAAGTCACTTCTCTGCAGGAATGAATCGTGTGGGAGGATGGGAAGGGACGGTTCCCCACACTGCACACGGAGATGGGGTTGGGTGTTCTGCAGAATTAAAGGCTGGGTTTGCCTCTCCCTCCAGCTCACACACGATCCAAATCCCACCTGCACCATCTGAAGAGGAGAAGGAAGCTGGAGGCCGCCGGCCGTGCTGCAGAGCCTGAGGGGGACAGTGCGGGTGCAGTGACCTCGGATGAGGACAGCAGCCAGCCTTCACTGTAGGGCTCCAGCCTGCCTCTGAAGGGGGGGAGGCGATTTGGTTCGCTGGGGCTGAGGCAGTGTGTAAGTGATGGCCAAAGGCTGCATCGGACCCTCTTCATGTGGCATCATCGTGCTGTGTTCCCATGCTTCCTCAACCCTGCCTGGAAAGGGCTGGGCCCTGGGGCAAGGCTGCTGGGATCATCCTCCTGTGCCAGGTGTGAATTCCTGCCAGAGATGCAGCATTATCCTTGGAATGGTAGAGCTGACATGTGAACGTGGCCTGCTTGCAGACAGGAATACCCTGCCCTCCTCCAGCTTGGCCAGGGGCGCAGCTCCAGAGCTGAGCAAGCTCTTGTTGCCTTTATTGTGGAGGGGAATATTTTCTTCTTTTATGTGGAAATAAAGTGGCAGGATGATGAGGGGCTCCTTTCCCCATTGCCAAGCGCAGTTCTCTTGTGCTCCGTTTCCACCTGGCCCAGGTTCCATGCTCTGGGCATGGGGCAGGATGGTCAGGCTTGGTTCCTTCTTCCAGCTGCCTTTCCTGCAGCTTCCAAGGGAGCTGAGCAGATGTTCCTGGCTTGTGGAGGCCGTCTGATCCCAATGCACGGAGCAGGTGCAGAAGGAGCTGGCACCTGTTAAACAGGAACTTGGAAGTGATCTCATCCAGTTTGCAGCAGATGAGTCTGTCCTCATTAGAGCTGAATTCCCGGGGGTTTACGCTGTGGTTTGGCAATGGGAACCAGCCCTGTATTTGAATCCGAGTTGCTGAGCAGCAAATTCCTTGTGCCATATTCTCCAGGCAGTTGGTCTCCACAGCATCATTCCTGCCAGGTGGAATAGAGAGGGCCTTGATGGGCGTTTGGGACTCTCCTGGCAAATGCAGTCGAGACGGTTGGTTCCTCCTGGGAGGGTTTTGGATGGTAGAACACAGTTTTCCTTCAGCTGCTCGTGGTGCACCATGAGGCAGGAGCCATCTCGCAGGGCTGTATGGGTGCAGGCTCTGGAGGGATCCCATTAACCCTCCAGTCTGTGCTCTTTAGCACTGGGGTGATGCCGGTAACTGCTTGGGGCAGCAGCTTTGGGCTGTTTGAGAGGGATGTGTGAGGGGAGGATGCAGGGAAGAGCTGGGAATTCACGGTGGCTTTTCTCTGCCAGCATTGGGGCAGAGCCGGGCGTCAGCTTTCTGAGATGCCAAGCACCACGTTTGTGTTGCTGGGTCTGTGCAGCAGCAGCTGAACCTCTTCTCCAGCCCAGACTTGTTTGCCATCCACGATGACTCAGTGGACATGGATGTGGGCTCAGCCCAGCGCTGGAGCACAAGGCCAAGGGATTCTGCTGGCTCAGATGGATGAGGTGAGGCCGGGTGTAAAGCCCCATTCCCTGCCCGTGTGCTGAGCATGGATGGGTTCAGTCATGATCCCAGGCCAAGCTGGGATCCTTGGGCAGCTCTGTGAATGAGGGGTGGGATTATCTGCTGTCTCCTGGGTACAGGCAGATGACTACACTGTTAGAAACAGACTTAATGTCCTTAATCCATCCAGTATGAACTTTGTTCTCCCCACTGATAAATGTTACTCCTCTGTGGCAATAGCTGCTAGTCTGCTTGTTGTGGTCCAGGGCCACTCACAGAGGCTGTGCTGTAGCCAGCATGGACAGGGTGTTCAGGTCCCTGCCACTGCTGCAGTGCCCTGGTCTGAGGGCAGCAGCTCCTGGGTGTCCCAGCAGGACGGGACCCTCATTCTTGCTTGCTCATGCTGTGTGGTCCAGGACATGGAAGGTGGTGGTGCTCGGATGCTGCCAGCGGTGAGAAGCCGGGGAGGTTGCTTTCTGAGAGGCAGTGGCCTCCGGTTAAATCACTGCAGACTCGGGCAGGAGTCACTGAGAAAGTTGTTGTGGTCTCTGGTTTCAGGCTGCTGGTAGTGCCGGGAGCTTTAGGGATGGGCAATGGCACTTCCCTCCATCTGCCCTCGCTAATCCCCAGACAAACGCAGCTCTTCCATCTGTGCAGCCGGAGCCGCCGAGCCCATCACACCAGCCACTTAATCTAAATGGCTTTGGCCAAAGATAAGGTCATTAATTCCACTGGGATTAGGAGAACAGCACAGGCCTGGCAGGGCTTGGCTCTCCATCAGTTAAAGTCCTCGGTGCCCTGCCCTGGCCAGGCACTGCAGCTGAAGAGCTTGGGCTGGAGAAGCTCCATGCCAGGGCATCATCCCCATGGACTGCCAGTGCAGCCCGAATCCTTGTGTCCGGAGCCAGGGATACAGGGGCAGCATCCCACCATCCACCTCCCCATCACCTACTGCCTCCAGCAGCTCCTTCCACAGCTCCACGTCACGCACTGAAGGTGGGGCTGGCTCTCACTTGAGGCCACCATCCCTGGAGCAGAAAGCACCCAAAGCCCCTTTGCTAGTTCCAGATCCAGCGTCTGGCTGTGATGTTCCGGGAGTTGGGCTTGCTTCCATTTCCTTCACCTTTTGGTTCCCTTTCCTTGCCATGCTTTGGCTGTGAAATGCTCCGATCTGCTCATCCCACAGGGAATGTCACCCCTTGCTGGTGCAGGATGTGCCGCAGCTCCCGCAGACACACATCAGATCCAGCCACTGAACCCAGCTGCATCCTGGCCTCCTCCTCAGTTCCCAGGTGGGATCATGGTGCTGCAGAGCCCCTGGGGATGGGCTCAGTGGGAGCGAGCCCTCGGGGTCTGCGTGGGGTCACCAGGGTGGGGAAACTGAGGCATGGCTGGGGCATGGAGGTGCCCTGCCCGCTGCCAGGGCGCTTTGGATCCCCATGGCACATCACCGAGCGCCTCGGCAGCGTTCCAGGCGGGATGCACGGAACGTGTGTTGCAAGAGCCTGGAAATCAAAGGAGCTGTTTGCTGAGGTGGTGCCGCGCGGGAGCTCAGCGGCTTTGGCGGCAAAGATCCTGGCACCAGGCCTGGAAAACACCGGGATCCAGAGGGATGAGGGCTGCCAGGTCTCCCCCCCCCCACCACCTCCTCGTCCCCTGGGACTGCCGTTGCAATGGGCACGATGGTGTCCCCGTGTTGGCACCCGGAGCGATGGATGCAGGGGGTGTCCAGGGGGACCCTGCCCATGCAGCCATTGCACAGGTGGGGAAACTGAGGCCCGGGCACGGTGTGTGAGGGCTGTGGGGTCCGGGTGCCACAGGCGGGGTGCTCACGGACCCCGGCGGTTCAGGGGGGCTGTGGGGCAGCAACGCGGGCAGCTTCCCGTTGGGAAGGACCCCAGGAAGCAGAGCAGGGTGCGGCGATGGGACAGCAACCCCAGGGATGCTGGGCTGAGCATCCCAGGGGCGTCCCCATGGGGGTGACGCAGCCCCGCCAAGCGCTGGCACTGGGCCCTGTGCTGCGGGTGGGGGGCTCAGGCTCAGCGGGTCCCCTCACAAGGGAGCTGGCACCAGGTCTGGGGGGGACGGGACAGGACGGGACGCACGGGGCGGCTTTGTCGCGGTGTCACAGGGCCATCTGCCGGCAAAGGCAAGCGCCAGCCTCCCAGTGCTCCCAGTCTGGAGCTGATGGATGGAGCGCTGGGGATGGAGGGTGCCCTGGATCGGCTGGCTTGGGGGCAGCCATGGAGGGGAGCCCCTCGGAACAGCCCCGGTTCCTTGTCCCTATAGGAGCTCCTGGTAATGTCACTGTAGGGTTGAGACATGGCCGGAGATGGGGTTTGTCGCAGCAGGGATAAGTCCCATGGAAGGGGGATGTGGTCCCAGGGGTGTTATGGATGGGACACGAGGATCCCGCATGGCGCAGGGTGCTGGGATGGGACGCAGCAAAGACGGCCCCGCTCCGGCCACCAGCAGAGTAAATGTGGTTTTATTTCACACCCAAATAATTCCATGTAGAAAAGAAAAGGTGAGTGGAGATTTAATTGCTTTCATTAAAAGTCTACGAAGGGAGACGGAGCCGTTGCCACCGGTCAGTGCAGGTCTGCAGGGATGCTTGCTCCTCCTCCTCGGCATGAGGATGGGGTTAGGGGTGACGCTGCTCAGCCCCAGCGCTTGGATTGCGGTGTCCCCATGGTGCCCCCCGGCACCGGGGGTCGATTTGAGAGGAGGGGTTCTCCGGGCACGGCCTCGGGCTGCTTTTACCCCTCTGCCTTTCGGTGCATCCCTCGCTGCCCCTTGTCCCTCGGTACAAGATGAGCGCTATGGTCATGGCGTCGGTGACACGGGGCCGTGCGCGGGGTCGCTCACTGCAGCAGCGCCCGGATCTGTTTGGAGGTGGTGTCATCGTTGAGGTGCCTCGTGGTGTACCTGGGCAGAGAGGGCACAGTCAGCCCCACGGCGCCCCGGCCCGCTCTGCCGCTGCCCCCCCCGCACCCGCCTCACCTCAGAGCGTTCAGGAGCCCCTCGGTGCTTGTCGAGGGTTGGTCCTTCAAGACTTTAATGCAGCCTTTCATCTGGTGGGGGGAGCGAGAGAGGCTGTGAGAGCCGGGGTGGCCCTTCCTCCCCATCCTCCTCCTCGCTGAGTTCCCCTCCGGACCCGCTCAGACAGAGACATTCCCATAGGGATCATCACCCTGGCATCACATCTAGGTTAGGATGCCGATGGCAGAGCGGGGTTGGAACTGGGTGGTCTTAAGGTCCTTTCCAACCCTAGCTGTTCTATGGGCAGTGACCCCCCTGGTGCACCCCATTGCCACTCACGTCGATCTTGGAGGTCTTTGCAAAAGCCCCCACGGGGTGGACGTGGTCGTAGAGGATGATGACACCAACCATCACCCGCATGCAGAAGAGGAGGGTCTCGGTGTTGGTGAAGCGGCTCCGGTATTCTCTGTGCCAGGAGAGGGGCTGGCTGAGCCCAGGGGCAGGGAGGACCCCAGCACCCAGATGTGCCCCCCCCCCCCCCCCCCCCCCCCCCCCCCGCCTGC
>NDXB01022531.1:0-45094 GCA_002631895.1 Agapornis roseicollis
CACCTCTTCACGGGTAGATGAGACTGCACATCAGCTCAGAGATGCTTCTGCAGGCAGGGTGCGCCTTACCCAACATCGGTAACAGAGTGGGCACCCAACAGGGATGCGAGGGCACCTCGCTACCCCAAACTTCAACCCCCTTTTGATGGGAGCTCATAGCATTGGAAACGGGCAGGGGAAAACGTTCGAGTGAGGTGTAAAGCGGAATTAACGGCCCTCAGCAGCAACAGCGGCTCCCCCATTGACTGCTGCCCGCAGCCGGCCAAGCCGGGTCCATCCTCTCCTCCGGGGAGGAGACAGCTGCCAAGGACGGCACGGGACGGGAGGGGACGGGATGAGCCGAGCTGATCCAGGAATCGGGAGCCGGACTGAGCCGGACTGGACTGAGCTGAGCCGAGCTGAGCCGAGCGCCACCGCCCGGGAGGAAAAGGAGGGACTTCACCTGCCCGTCCCGCCCCACTCCAGGTGCGAGGTGGAGCAGGAAGCGGTGGCGGCGCCTGGGGGACCCGCGTCCGCTTCGGCGCTGGGCTCATGCGGGGTGATTTCGGCGGGCCAGGTCCATCCTCCCCTCTGGGGCGGGGGCAGCTGCCGAGGACTGCACGGCACGGGACGGGACGAGCCAGGAACCGGAAGCCGAGCCGTGCTGATCTCAGCCGGTTGATTCTATGATGCTGTGATTGTGCTGGGCATCAGGTGATGTCAATCAGATAAAAAACCTCTAAGAATGAGGGCTCTGCAAGCTTTGAGGAGTACTCAGGAGCTGACATCCAGAACTTCATTAGACTGTGTGCTATGCTGGAATAGACTAAAAAGACTGCTTCAAATCTAAAGGTAAGTGTGAAATATATGCAGAGAATGCTAAAGTGAATTTATTAATAGACTTTCAGAGCTTTTTTTGTAGGATGCTTTTTGTAAGTTGAGGCTTTTAGACAAAGGTTAAAAGGAAACAACAGGAAATGAAGAATCTGTAGGAATGGGTGTAAGAGAGAAGTAATACAAAGTTTGTGCCTCCAGAGGTGAAGGTGATTTTATAACAAAACCAGACTGGCTTAAAGTAATCACAGAACATTGCACACCCCACACCCCCCATAATATAGATTGGTGAGATCTAGTTAGCCTAAAAAGAGTGACGAATGCTGTATTTTCATGTATTTTGTATATACAATTAAGTCTTTAAAATAGGTTTTGTTCTGAAGCAGTGTTCTAGAAAGACTGGATACATGTTCTTGGCTAGGTTCCCACTTGCAGGTTGAATAAGACTCTCACTCATGTGAGACTTCCAACTGAACTTCTAAAGCTTAGGCAAGGTTCAGCTTTGGACTATATTTATTTTGTCTTGTAAGTACCACACTGTAACTATAACCTACTTTGCATTATGTTTGTTTCACCAGTAAACCTATCAAAAGTTGAAGCTTGGCTAAAACTGCCAAATTTAGGTCTGATTTGTGGATAGAGATAATGAATCCAGATTAAGTGGTGTGTGGAGGCAGAATTGAGAGCCCAACAATAAACCATTTTTAAGAAACCTGAGATAGGGTAAAGGGCAACCAAACCCCTTCATTCCCACTAGGGCATACACATTGCAGGACTCTTTCTACCAGGTTGCTAAAGGCCATTGCAGGGTGGGTTTGACAAGGTGCCAACCTTTGTGTGTGCATGAAGAACAGATGTACTGAACATCTGAATGATTCTCAGGGCTCTGGGCAAGCCCTGATATGCCCCAGCTGTTCTGGAAGAGATGTCAGCTAAAGCAGTAGTTGTTTAATGCCAATGCTGTGGGTGTACTAAGGATGCTAAAACCTTTTGTGTGATTACATATTAAATGTAATCCGTGAAATATTTGTCCAGAAAGAGCATTCCTTAATGAGTGGTTTGTGAGTTTGTCACTGGAAAATCTAAATGTTTACTACACCAATACATTGAAAAACAGCTCCTTGGAAAGCATCTGGTTGCGCACATCTGATGAGTGTTTCCCAGCCTGCTCTGAACGTGGCCCTAGGACTTGCCTTTACTGTTATTTGTCTCTGTATAGGAAAGAGAACTCTGGTATTAGCCTGCACTAAGCAGTCGTGGATCTGGCATTCCCACGAGCTTCCAGTGTGGTCTCAGTCTCTCTGTAGATTTAAACCCCAAGTATAAAATATAAAATCCTGCTTCCCTAGGAAGCTGCAAGACACTTGGACTGTGAAGCAATCCTGTTCTACAGGAGAGGGAGACAAGCTGGTTCATGGGTTATTTAAGGGTTGTTTTGCTGTACCACCCAGAAGACACACAAGCAAGACATTGCTGGTGACAGTCTGTACCCTAAAGAACTTTTCCAGAAAACAAGAGGATGAGAATCAGAGTTCAAAGGAGAGGGTGTGATATAGCTCCTGTGTGCAGCTCCTTAGCCAGCCTGCTGCCTTAAGCATCCTCTGCCTTGCTGTTGTTGGTGCTTCAGTGCTGCGTGATACATGACAGAGACGTTGTGAAGGAGTCTGCACAGGGACTTTGCTGGTTTCTCTGTAGGTTTTTGTTCCCAGTCGTAAAGGGAAATGTAGATTCAAGAAGTAGAAATGGAGGCTGTGGTCAACAAAGCAAGGTGGGTGGAAGGATAACAGGCACCAGGACTGGTACGAGTATGGTATGGTATTGAATTGTGAAGGGTTTTGGAAGTGAGAACAAGGAGTTTGCATTTACAGGAGTGAGAGGAGATAAAACAGGAGAACTGTGGAAAACTCAGTGATGTGCTCAAATGAATGAACTTGGGATGATTCCAGGTGCTGTAGCCAGGCCAGAGAAGAGATTACAATAGGAAAGATGTACAGGTCTTGGCTAGAACTTCTGGCTGAGACAAGTCATGACACTTTGGAAATGCACACACATGAAACAAATCAGTAGCAAACACACATGAAACAAAGCACATCAGTAACATTATCAGTAAAAACTTAACTCTTCCCTGCCTCCAGACTGTGTGTCAACACCCTAGACCGGGGCTTCCAGAGCTGCTAGTAGCTGTTGGTTCACAGAAGCAGAGACCCTTGAATTCTTAAGGAGCACTCAGGTACCACTTACAGTGGTCTGCATATGATGCATGCTCCTGTTTGAAAAACATTGTCTGCTGTGTCCCTACTCCAGTGAGACACTTCTACAGTATATCGAAACAGGAAAAGAGATATATCTGCCTCTGTGAGTCAGCAGAACCACATTAAATCTTCCTGGAAGTGTCAATGCCAGTGAATGGGGCTGAGTCATCCCAGGAGCCTCATGCCCACCCATTCCTCCAGCTGGGAAGCAGCCCTAAAGTGTCAAAGAGAAGGTGGGTACATTTCCCATTCCACTCCGCAGTCCAGCATCAGAATTACTTGCAAGCCAGCAGACAGGCTGAGTCTTGACTGAGAGATTCACAAACCTGTTTCTGGGTTAGATAGGAACCAGACTGAAAAAGAACCAAAATGTGCCTTGTTTCTAGGGAACTCGCTAGCTCACACTGCCGCAATCAGTATCACAGTTGTGTGAGCCGATGTTAGGTACTCAGACCCCAAGACTGATGCTCGGACATCTCTGTTATACATTTGCTAAACTGGAGTAGCTTCATGAAAGTCAAGGGTATCAAAGCTGCAGTTCCTAACTTCTAAAGCACTCTTGTCCTCATCCAGCCAAGTCACCCAAACAAGGAGACTGATTGCTTTCAGCAGGACCATTGCATTCAGATATGCTATTCTGTATGGTGTCAAGGACTGAGTCCTTAATGTGGAGGTACACAAGTAAGAACAAATGCTGTTTCAGCCTTTAAAACTGATTCCTGGGACAAGCAGCAGAGGAACACAGGCTCTTCAGTGACAGCGATTTTCTATTTTCATGCAAATGCTCCCAGTGTTCTGAAGCAGAAGGAGATGCTTAGCAAATACATACAGTAGGAACAGCTTTCTCTAAGAGATTGGTATCCACTCAGCATTGCCTGCTCTTTACATGAAGTAATAATCCCAGGTTAATAGGAAGTACAGCCTCTGATGCTATGTGCCTGGTTCGGCACTGAAATGGCCAGGTTTAGAAGGTATGCCTGGATTTTTACTAGGTCTTTATTCTGCAGATTGTGGGGATGCATATCAGTCCTCAGGTATGCATCTTAAATTAGTCTCTGGGATTGCTTGCTCAGACCATTACATCAAATGCTACTGTTTCTAGTATTATAAGGGAATCCATCACCCACATCATTGCATTTCCCCTTAGCCCTTTTTACTATGTCACTGTAAAGCACCCAGTCTTTTTATCTTCTCAGAGAGACTGGTAGGTGGCAATCTGTCAACTATATTCAGGCTCCTTTTCTTGAGTTCTAGCTATGAATGAATCTATTGTTTCTCTTCTCGCCTATACCCATGTGTTATGGTCTATCCAGACTAATCATGGTGCAGCTAACAAACTGCACTGGTAGAAATGCCACAGTCCCCTGGTTTCCAGGCTTTGGTGTACATGTCCCAAACCTTATAGGAGGACTTAGTTATGAGAAGGTGACATAGGCATGTTTGTTCTTTTGGTCACATCCATTGTACCCAGATAAAACCACAGAGGTGAAAATAGGGAACTTATAATACTTAACTAGCCTAGTGCCTTATGAGGATATTACCCCTATTTTATTGACTGTGTATCTGAATATTGAATTAACTTTCATCCCTGCCATAAAATACTTGCTGGCTACATTTTCTTCCTCATGCCGGATCAGTAGCATCTTCAAGCAGCAGGTTAGATCAGAATCTGTTTTCCCAGCTCTGCTGAATATATACAAGTACAATGTGAGAAGAGAAAGGAGTATCTTCATCTCTCAGCACAGGGAAGCAGAAATGCTCATAAATATGATTCAGGATTACCTGAATATCCTAGTTTAGAATTTTTCCAATTTCCTTTCCATTAACTTTAGTTCATGCTTTTGCCATCTGATTTTGGTTTGTATCTCTTGACACTGCTGAGGCACACATCCCTGCGTACAGTTACACAGATGGCTTCTTTGTGCTACAGAGTGATAGATGCTAATCCACTGATCATGGCTTTTGACGTATCTTTGAATTGATGTCAGAGCCTTAAATTTTACACCCAGAGCCATGTAATATATACAATATGAATATAACTTTTAAGAACCCCCCATCATTAATCTTGGATTTTCATCTGGTTTCTATTAGGGTCTGTTATCATCCCTGTGCAGTTTTGTTTTCTATTATGCTGATGTCAAAACCTTCCTCAGAAGCCTGAACCTTGACTCACGTACTTAGAAGTTACTGAACCTTCCCCAGGTAGCATTGATTTTCTGCCTGCAGTATCTGAACTGGTACTGCAAGTCCTCCTCTTCTATGTCTTGTACCCACCAGTTCTGAAACAGCACGACTCCGAGTTAGTGCCTTTCACTATGTAAAATGACCATTATAGTTTATCGTCACTTTCTGTCAGCACTTCTGCTTAAATGGACATACTAGATAGCTGGTCCCTGGAGTCAGGAAGCACAGTTTCAGTTTAGGGACATTTTTATCTCACTTCCATTCTCCCTACTTCTGGCCTGCAAATAGGAAGACAGATTTGATATGTTGGCGGTGATAAGAAGGATGCTGCAGAAATGTTGAGTGGAAGTAGCTGCTCGTTAAACTGGCAGTTCAATAAGAGGAAATACAGAGCTTAGTGACATGTGTTAACCCAACCTCCCCCCCCAAAAAAAAAATCAAGATATTGGTGTCTTCCAGAGAAAATCACGTTACAGGGAGAAAATGAGGAAGAAGCACGGAGCATCAGCCTTAGTCTGCCAGAACTCTTGTTTTTCATGAGGTTGGAGGAGGTGGATATTAGACTCTCCAGCTGTTCTCCCTGTTGTCAAGTACCCTGGTAGCTGCTTTTCTCTAGAGATTTTACAAATGCTGATGCTAATTTTGGTCTATAATTTTATACCCTTGAGCACACACATAAGGAACAAAAATGAGTTTAATAAACAGGACTCACTGAGGCTCTGCTGGTTAGTGAAGATGAATATGATTAATAGTTTAGCATTACTTTCTTATTCAAAATAGCATCCTTAGCATCAAACACTGATGTGAGCTACTATAAAGATTTCCCCAGTGGTAAAATCAGATTATATCATGTAAGCAAAACTGTTCACGTAACTTGGATCTGTGGCTTAACTGACACAGAAGCCCTTGTGACAGTCCTTTGGGATTTCTTGTGTCACTGTCAAAAAGAGGAACTTGAAGTGCTTGAAAATGGCATCTTCAAAAGCAAAGTCCAAAAGCAGTTTCGAGGCATTGGAGCTTCTTATTTACCACAATCAGCAATTGCCTCTTCCACAGGCAATTCTGTCATTAAATGAATGAATGGGGTTGGAGTGGATGATCTCCAGAGGTCCCTTCTGGCCCTGATGATTCTGGGACCTTGTGACTATAAAACCATTTTGAAGTAGAACTGAAAAGAGAAATTCCTCAGGAATTTTAAATTCTAAAGAGTTTTGTTTCTAAAGTCTTATTGTCTGCATTTAAAGAGTTGGCTCAATATTACCATGTCAATAACAAAAAGCTGTTTTGTGCCAGCCGTACTATCTTGATTCATTTTGCTTAGACTTTTCATCACATTAATGTCTGATATGTTACATATCTGCAATATTACATTTATATATTATATTATGTAACACAAACACGGAATCTCATGCATACAAAAGCCAATATCAAGCAATAACATCAAAAGGGATTGTATTTTATTAAACTAAGCATTTCTACAAGATCACAAACAAATTAAGAAGGGAGAGAGGGCTGCATCATTGAAAACTGAACTGGAAAATGGCAAGTTATCACAGAATGGGTTGATACCAACACAGTACGTTTTGTACCAACCTTTCAGGCCAGGCCTTTGGCTCATTTACACACCAAACATTGCCCTGATGATTAATGCTGCTGGAGAAACCTCTTGTAGAGATTTAACTTCAGGTCACTCACAAATGGTCAGATTCTTCTAGCCTCCCAATATATGATTTCCAATGTGCCAGGGCTACAGAGAGGTAGGATTCTGGATGCTAAAGGATTCATTCAAAAAGCCAGGTTTTCCTCTGAATGCACCATTTACATCAACATCATCCTGTTTGTTTTGACAGAGTTATTTCTGATTAAACACATAGGAGTGGAGAGGCTTGAGACCATAAATTTCATTACAGCATCCATCTGCTGAAATAATCGTGTTCTCTGTGATTTCAGCAGTAATTTTGGGGGCATGTTTTTCAGCTTCTGGACACTGCTTTCAAAGTCAAATTTATTGAAAAAGTATTTGCTTCACAGAAAGCATTTGCTCCCAAGACACGTGGGGACTGTCAGCACAGAATGAACAGCTCCAGGAGCTCAGCACTGAAGACGATCACTGTTTGTTTAAATACCTGTTGTATGACTGCACCAGGATCCATTCAGCTCACTGCAAAGGAGTTACAAAAGGCACTAGAAAAAACTCACGGATGATTATTTTGGCAATGTTCTTGTATATAGGTAGTCCACAAAACTATTCCAAGAGTTGAAAGACTGTACCTGAGGCAGGATGATTCATGTGTGTATATATATATATATATACACACCCACATGTATACACATACACACACATCTGTATTATATATAGATAACATAAAACATGAAAATTTCTCTTTCATTTTCCCATTGAGTTTTCTATAAAAGCCAGACTCAGACATACACTGAGCAGTGTTGAAGCCCACTGTAACCACAGAGCTCCTAATGGGAAGCAGTTCCTGGCCCTCTATATCCATCATAAGTCTAGTGCATGGGCCTCAGAAGAGGCCCTGGAGTGAATCCCAATACATTGATCAACCTGTCTGGTCACCAGACAGACGAGGGTGCTTTGCTCTGCCACTGCTTCCTGCAACTTCAACCCGTGACTGTAAGCACCTGGGAATATGTCCTGCATTTTGCTCTATGTAAGTGTACAGAAGCATAGAATAGCTTGAGTTAAAAGGGACCACTGTATCCAACCCTTCTGCTCAAATCTGTGTCAACAACAGCAGGTTGTTCAGGGCAATGTCTGGTCAGGTATTGAATATCTCCAAGGAGGGAGACTCCTCAGCCTCTCTGGTCAATCTGTGCCAGTCCTTGACCACCCATATTTAAATGGAATATCCTTAATTTCAGTGTGTGCCTGTTGCCTCTTGTCCTTTAACTGGAAAACACTGAGCTACAACTCAGTGGATATCACTACAGCACCTGGCACAATAAGAACTAGGTTTGGTGGTGCCCCTGGAGTAAAAAAACAAACATAGAGCAATAGCAGTAAGTTAGTCAGGATTTCAAATAAGTAGTACTTATTTGTACAAATAAGTAGTACTGCTTTCAAATAAGCAGTAAGTTATTCAGGATTCAGAATCTCCACAACATTCCCAAAGGCTTCAGGTACTTCTTAATTGAATAACACCATAGACATTGCTTGAGATGTCCTCAGTGTTGATGGAATGGGAGCTAGGAGTATCACCACCCAGGAACAGTGTCAGCCTCCTTGGTTACTGGAGCTCTTTCTGTGCACCCAGAGGTGAGGCAGGGAGACAACAACAAACTGAGGCTCAGGCAATGAAGTAACAACACCTGCATGGGGCAGGAAACCTTCTGCTGGACACTTGCAGCCTGCTTCGGGAGCTGGGGGCTCTGCAGAGTGTGTGGGCTCAGTATTCCTCTCCCCCCATCCTTTGACTGAAGTTTGACATAAAGTTGAAACTCAGCTTTACTTGTCATGAAAGAATGAAATGATCCCTAAGGTTAGCAAAGCACTCAAGAGACTCTTTGGGAAGAAATGTGTTATGTAAATAGAAGCTGATTCCTAGAGGTTATTAATAGATATAGCTGCAAAAGTAATGTGCAAACTACAAAGGAAAGATCATTCTGAATTAAATTACCATAATTTTTTTCATTGCTGTCTCTTTTCAGGAGACCTGGATAGTGCTGCTCACAATGACAGGTTGAATAAGAGACAGGGTTTGTGTGGGCCAGAGGTGGGAACAGAGAAGGAGACTAATTATATCTTTTTTAACCTTTGCATGCAGCTGGGCAGGATAAAAATGAATTATGCATAACTGAGCTGTTATCCCAGTGGAGGCTGCAAAATGGTGCCCAGGTCATCCAGACACATGGTCTGAGCTGTCCCATTTCCTCTGGATCTAGCCATTTTGTAAATTATTACATAAAATGGGCATTCTCTGCATGCTTCGCCTAGGGCCCATGTTATTATCCTATGGACAAATCAATGCAGAGTATGAAGGGCAGGCACTGATGTGGTATGGGAGAGCTACAAGTAGCATTCTTCAGTGTACTTTTTGACACCTCCTGAGTTTAATGGGTTAAAGATGATGACACTGCTTTTACAGTCACTCAGATGTATCATTTCAACACTTTATTGTGTGGTATTTATTCCACTTTCAATGCATGTTGTGACATGAAGCTTTGTTCAAAAGTCAGAGATGGATGAGAAGGTTTAGAGGGGCCTTTAATACATGTATTGCTCAGCAAAGTAGCAGGTATCTGACCACAAAGGGAAGAAGCCTCTTTTCAGGCCCATGAACTCATGATTAAGGATCTGGAACATCTCTCTTGTGAGGAAAAGCTGAGGAAGATTGGTCTGTTCAGCATAGAGAAGAGAATGTTCAGTAGAGGGATCTGAGCAATGTGTATAAGTCTATCTGCAGGGAGGGTGTCAAGAGAATGGAGCCAGACTCTTCCTGCTGGGCCAGGCAATAGGACAAGAGGAACAGGCATAAAATAAATCACAGGAAGTTCCACCTGAACATGAGGAAGAACATCTTGACTGTAAGAGTGTCTGAGCATTGCAACAGGCTGCCCAGAATGGTTCTGGAGTCCTCTGGAGCGCTATCTGGTGTAACGTGCTCTGGGTGACCAGCAGGGCAGCTGGACCAGATGATCTCCTGTGGGCCCTTCCAGCCTCAACCACTCCATGATTCTGGAATTACAAAGAGACAGATGAATACATTCCCATGAAATAAGAACCCTTCTCTCTGCTCCTTGGTTTTCTTCTCCCAAATCAAGTTCAAACTATGATTTAAGCTGTGTGGCATATTACTGATATTCTATAACTCTATCACTTAAAAGGGGGTTTGGCATAAGTTGAAGTGATATTCCAAGCAAGGAATTTGATGTTGAATTTTTCTGAACTCTATTCCACCAGTTTGCAGTGTCATCTCTGCCCTTCATGCTCAGATGGGAAAGAAGGGCAGAACCTTTTCTTGTGGCCTTAGTGATGTAGGGGCTGCCTGTAGACCAGCCTGAACTCTCAGCAGCTGGAACGCTCACTTTGGCCAAATGACAGTGAGTGCTCATTGGGTTTTCAGAATGTTTTTGTCTGATTGGGAGGCACAATTCTGAATTGCTTCTTAAGCTGACTGACTATAACTAGGTGTGATTCCACTTTCTTGTTCCACATCAAGACAGCGAAAGCAACATGCAGACATGCACCAGCTCTCCTTTAAGGAGACAGACTTTTACACTCCAGGCACTTCAGCCATCTTCCCAGGCAGCGTTTTTAATTAAAGTTGTAACTTATCCCAAGGAGAAATCCATAAAAATCTGTGGATATTTTCTTCCTTTCATCAACCCTCTGCCCTAGGCAAGCAGATAATGAACCAGTCACGTCGATATAGGGCTCACCAATTTGTTACATTTTGGAGCTTGCTGTTTAGTACAGACTGAGGATTTCTCCCAGAAACAGCAGAGTATTTTGAGCTGACTGGACAGGGGAGCTGGCTTCCTCCAGCTCCTTAGTTCTTCAGCAGAAAGGCAGGCACCAGGAGCGTGCACTTCAGTAAGTCAATAAACACTGAATGGATGGAAAATGCAGAGGTGTGGTTGTGATGTGCAGTGTCAGTGTGTGTGTGCTCCCTCCTTCCTGCAAGAAGCTGCCTTTGCAGGCATCCCACAGGAGATGTGGGGAGCAGAAATACCTGTGGCTGTGTTGGACTTTCTCTCTTGGCTTCTTCCCCACCATTCAGGACTCATTATCACCTCCACACAGCCCATTACAGTGCAGGATTCTCTATCCAATCCCATCAAATCGGTTCTCTCCACTAAACCTTCTCATCAACTGCCATGATCTGAATTTGTTGCTGTCACCTCATTTTCTTTGATGACTTAACTGCTGCAGAGAGGTCAGATGAAAGAAGCTGGGGAAAGGGCATGGGAGCTGAAAACCCTCCTATGTCTTTGCCCATCAAGAAAGTTATTCAGGGCTTGAGACTTGCAGCCTTTCAGTGAGCATTAAGCTGGGACTGAGGATGCATTTCTAGGGAATCATTAAAGAGGAAAACTAAGAGGGCTGAAGAGGTAAGAAGTAAACCAGCTCACACTGTTGCCAGTTACTGCATGTGCTTGGGCTAGATCTTCTCCACTTCTGAGTCAGGTGTGGTACAAGTAGGCATCCTCATGTCACGCTGTTGTCGTGAGAGGAAGAAGATAACAGTGTATAATTCTCTCCTGCTAAAAATGGAAGAGCTGGAAGCTGATTTCCTAGAACCATAGAACCATAAAATGATTTCAGTTGGAAAGGACCTTAACATCATCCAGTTCCAACCCCCCTGTCATGGACAGGGACACCTCACACTGGACCATGTCACCCAAGGCCCTGTCCAAGCTGGCCTTGAACATTTCCAAGGACTTTAAATACTTATGACCTCCTCTTGCCTGTTTGATGTTCTGCAGCTCAGCTTCCCACTTGCTGAGCCAACAGTCCCAGCCTAGACCTGCCCTGCCCTTGCCATGCACTGGTTCTGAGCATCAGGAGGGCACGTGGGGATGGAGGTGCCCCTGCTACCATAGGGTAAGGCATTCAGGCACACAGGGCTCTGGGTTGGGGTGGCTTCCTGAGTGCAAATTTGGGCCAGAAATGATGAAGAACAAGGCTCATGGTTGGAAGATTTTCTCTTGACACCAGGGCCAGGAGAGATGCTCCTGAACAGCAGGATTTATTCCCAGTTGATGATCCAGAACTTCTGCGGAAGTTAGGGGGTCTGTAGCAGCAGGAGAGTTGTGATATCACACTGCCCAATTGGGTGTCCTTAGTAGAAAGCAGACCATGAAGCCTAAATTCTGGGTTAGGAACTTCTTCAAATTTCAGCACTTCTATGGCTGAGCCTTTTCCAGGCAGCTGCCATTTGTGCTTTTCATGTGAAATTCAAGGGGATACTGCATGAGGTCTGGAGCAAAGAAAGGGAGATGGAAACAGCCTCTGGATGGTGATGACTGTGACATCATCCTGGACCTGGTTTGCTTGAAGTTAGCTCTGTAGATGAGCAAACTAGGAATCTGTTTTCCTTGGAAGCTCATCTCCAGTTTAGCTCCAGATTTACAGCCAGCAGGGAATCCTTTCTGCTGATTGGAGTCCAGAACCAGGTGGGACCTGCGGAATTTCTATGTGAGATCTTTGAAGGAAAGCAGATCCTTCCAGGGAAACCTGTGCTACATCCATGCCATTTTTACCAGCTAAAATATTTGTGTGCTGCTTGAAGTCTGTGTTAGCCCAAGTGTGAGAGCAAACAGCAGGTGTCATCTGTGATCAATTCACTTCCAGTGTTTAGACACCTGGAGCTGAAACCTCAGGTGAAGCTCATGACAGGGTGTAATCAAAGACATGCAGGTGCTTTTAGAACTCTCATAAACAAAATGGCTTCATGAAGTCCCTATTTTTGGTCTTGGAATATGGGAAGGCTTTATGAAACTGAAGATAGTCTTCACTGGACTAACCTTGATGTCAAATCCTCTGATGAATTCAGGCTCTCATTTTAATTCAGTGATATTTTTCTTTAGACCCACTTACAAACTTTAATCTCTTCTTTCAGAGGAGGAAACAATATATATGCTAAGCACAACTTCATATCTGCTGATGGACATGCCTGCTTGTATCACACCAGGACCAGACACGAAGAAATAGTCTAATTCTACATTTAGATTACTCTAATGCCTACATTTGTGCATTTCTTGGTGTGCTCATCTAGAATTTCCTACACTGTGATTCTCCTGTTGTAAATTTATACCAACTTCATCTGCTGTACATTTATATAACCCTGCAGAGTTCCCACTAGCACCACCAACATTCAACCTTGAGTGGTTACAGCAACTGCACAGTACGCAGCAAGGGAATCTTTCTATTTGTAGTTTAGTAAATCAGAAACCTACATGGTAACACACGTTGTAATTCAACAGTGGGTTCTAAAAAATGCAAACAGGAAAACAGAGGAATCAAAGCTTAAATTACATTGATTTTGATTGAAGGGAAAATCTGAAGGCATAGCGAAATCAGTGAAAGCCTGTCTGTTCACTCTAGCTTATTCTGTTTACTAGAACCTCTTTACTTGGTTATGTAAAGCCATGTAAAAAATTACATGACATGCCTTTTCCAAGTGGAGTATCATACTAGATATTGCCCCTTTTTGTTCAAAACCAGTGGTGAGGTAAAGGTAAGTTCTGTGTCTCTGTTCATAGAGATAGGCAATTTGATTGAATAGATCACTACAGATCCTCCAGGTTTGACTTGGAGTTTTCCTCACTGTTGTGAGGTCAAGATGCTGCCAACAGTAAAGGGAGCTCATAGTCATCTTCTGCATCAAGGAGACCCATACCTGCTCTTTGTTCTGGGCATATGTTCTCTCCTGGCTCTGGCGATGCCACCTGAGGACAACACTGATTCTGCTTATGGCTCTCCTGGGGCTCTCAGCTCCCCATCAGCTGTAGGTACCCGTTTGTCTGCCCACCACTCTGCTGCGCCAGCTCTGTCTGATCTACCCTGTGAGTATTGCCTCATACTCATCCTTAAAAGCAAGATGATCCCACCAACATTGATATTCCTGAAGCAGGGGAAGGGAGCGTTCACATGGTCCCTTCCACTGGCAGATTTGGGGCAGTGGCAACCTCCAACACAGATGTAGTGACAGGCAGCTGGGGATGGTACAGCTGTTGCAAAGCAAATCTCTGTGTTCATATATACGTGCATATGTGT
The DNA here is from genome assembly GCA_002631895.1 of Agapornis roseicollis. NCBI lineage: Eukaryota > Metazoa > Chordata > Aves > Psittaciformes > Psittacidae > Agapornis > Agapornis roseicollis. Next base: position 13,990 of record NDXB01022531.1, read on the forward strand.
ATCTATTTTATAGCCTGAGCATTTCTCCTTTAGAAAAAGAAGCCTGTGGTCTACAGTGAGCAGACTCACCTCTGGTACCTTGTAAAAGTGGCTGTTTCTGCCACAGTCAGAAGAAAACAGTGGTCCTTCTTCTGAAGTCAGTCCACATGCATGTGCAGAAGGGTTAAGAGTTTATTCTGCTTTTTTAACCCAAGACTAAGACTTCCCTGTACAAGTGACACCCCCTGCTCTCCCCTTATGGCATTTTTACGGGATGTCTGAAGAATAAAAGGAGGGTTAAGGTTTTATTTTTAGCCTACCCATTTCCTTTGGCTGTGCTAAGAGTTGAAAACCTTCCTTTGTGATTTCAGTGCTGTAAGGTGACTCGTTTCCTATAATTTCTCCTAAAGAGAGAGATTTGCAGTCACACCGCATTACATGTTTATAGCTTTACTCAGGAGAACAGAAATGTTTGCCAGGATTTAAGGGGATTTGCTGAACACTGAATGGGTCTCTGTTACAATTTTGTGACGATTTTCTGCAGTCCAGATACTGCTTTTCACACTGATTCTTGTAACAAGACATCTCTTCCTGCCTTCACCCCTTCTGTAGTGTGCATAACTCAGTGTACGTGTCACCAATCACTTTGGTTTTACTCAGTGTTTAAATTGTTAAGTTGGTTGGAGATCCCTTCCAACCCAATCCGTTCTGGGATCTTGGGATTCAGTAATATCTCGTTTTACCATCTGATGAAGTCCTGCTTTTATTTTCATTCTCCATTCTAATGGTACTTGGTATACTTATTTTTGGCAGGACACTGAAACCTAAGTCAGTGTTACTTAATTTGTAACATACCCTTGATATATTCTGGTCCATTGAACAAAGGAATGTCTTCACAACCTCTTCAACAGACAAATTATAGCTCTATTTAAGCATCTGCTTTTGAGACGTTCTTTTGCTTTAGCCCACGTAGGACATTCAGTTCCTCTGACCATATTCCTGTGTGGGATCTGGGTAGCTGTGCCACAATGGTTCATCCTGTGCCTGCTTTATGGAATAAGCTTGATTTTTGAACTTTAAATGAAAGGCACAAATCTTTTCCTGTGCTTACAGTTGTTATCTTTGGCTTGCAGAAGGAGAATCATCCAAGAAATGCCAAAAGCAGGGAAATTTGCTGGGTGCCAAATGTATTACTGCAAAGGACCCAAAGATGTAAAAAGCACACAATGGAATAGTCAAGGACATCTTTTCATAGCTCACATCAAACCAGATTATTCTAAATGTCTTTATTTTCCTATTATTAGAAGCTCAATTTGTGTAAAAAACTGTAGGAGATGAAAATGTTGTTGCTACTAAGCAACTGTAGAACACATATAATGATTAAAAACTATTACTGGTTTTATAATGTGCAGTAGCCATATCTATATATTTATATATACATGACCTTATCATATAGATAAAGAAACTCATTTTTTATTAGCTGCTGGGGCATTTCATTCTATTTCCATCCCTTTTCTAACAAACAGACATTTTCTTAGTGCAGGCAGGTTGCACTGGCTTGCTTGTCAGAGGTTCACTTCATCAAAGGCATTTAGGTCACAAATGTCAAAGGGCATTTGTTGCCTAAAATAGCACTGAGGAGCTGGGCATAAACCCCTCACAAAAATACAGGGTGAAGCCATCCTTCAATTCCACTGCATGTGGTGGCATTCCCCCATTTGCATGATTTGGTTTAATAACTATTTGCTATAGTTGGCCAAAAAGGGAGAATGCAGGGGAGGGAGAAAGCAGGGGTGGGGGAAGGCAGAGAACACGAGCAAAGAGTCCTGGAATCCCAAAGAAAAGGGGGATCAGCTCCTTGAGGGCTAGAGAAAGCTGAAGGAGGTGTAGGAAGAAATCCCAGCTGTGGTCAAAGCAAGGCCCCTCCAAGACTGCAGCTGAAAAATCAAATCTCAAATGTTAGCAATTCCCTTCAAGATGTTACCAGCCACACTGGTGTGTTGTCATGGGGAGAAAAAGGCGTTACAGCATCAAAGGAAATAAGGAATGTAATGAAGAAAGAAATTAGAGGAGTAATTTGCATCTATTTGGTGGTGCAATCTTCAGAGGCACTTTTGTAATTAGAAGGCTTGAGCTGTACGTATTAAGAGTACCCAGAGGCTGGTGGAAGTCTCCAGAGGGGTTTTGAGACAGTTATTTGGATGGTCACAGAACATTTCTGTAGCCTTACAGTATCTGAGCAAAATGAGCTATTTTTCCTTCATCACTGAAACCTGACAGTCCAAAGGGAAAAGAACCAACCTCTTGCAGGAGCCTGTTTCTGTGAGCAGACAGAATGCTTTCCCAGAACTTCTGATGAGATGATGGGAATGGCAAACTCCCTCTATCCATTGGGGTGTGACCGTATTTGAGTGTACCTCATCTCAGTTGTGACCATTTTGGTCTTGTGTTGTGGGTTTGATTCATTTCTTATTATACTTTCTGTGAGTGTTTCAAGGTCTGGATAACTGTTCTGGAATAAGCAAATCAATAGAAACTACATGGAGGGTCAGAGAGAGCAATTCCCTGCTCTGCTGAAGTCAGTGGAGACAGGACAGTGAGAAACCTTAGCACACTTTCTGGTTTATCACTTCAGATGTTACTTACATGGACTTTTTTATTAGCAGCTAAAGCTTCCAATGGCAAAATCACATAACACATACATTTTGTGAATCTGAAAACTAAACCTTTGATTTTTAGAGGCTTATTTACATGTTTTGGTTACTCTGAAGCTGAGGCTTGAGTGAAATCAAGTTTGATTTTCTATATACTTTTTTAAACCATATTCAGGAACTGCCTCAGTCTGACTGCTTTTCCCTTCTTTTCTACCATGCATTCCCTTCATCTGAGACTTTCTCTGGTCCTCAGGTTCTCCTTTCCCTGGCTGTGTGCTCTGTTTCACAATATTCCATGTCTCTGCCCCCTTCCCTGTGTGCCCAGCTCTGTTCATTAGGTAGATAACTGACTGTGTCCTTTTAGCCTGAAAACAAGACTCTATCCAAGTCAAACTTATCCCAGCTGAAGTCAAACTGAGTCACAGTGTCTAATATGATCCCTGAGGACAGCTCCATGGAGGTAAATAGTGTGGATTTAAGTCTGGGTTTTTGCTTATATTTCAGGGGTGATTATTTAATAAAATTCTAGTTTAAACTTACAAGTTTTCAAACCATATTTTCATTGAAAAGGATGAAGAAAGAGCTCATTCATTCCATTTAACCAATACCTATTCTGTTCACACAGCAGCTGTAACAAAGACAAAAATCATTCATTTCTAACCTACACAAGCAGGCTGCTTTCACAACTGACTTGCTTTACCAACCTTTTGCTGTAACCATGGACCTATAATGCCCTGTTTTGTGTGTAGTTAAATCTGTGTTGCTGATAAAGAGGATGTGGCTGAAACAAAGGTGTTTTCCACTATTCTATAGATAAACCTCCCAAAGTGTCAATTGTGACCATTCCTCTCTCCATCTGAACACTTGAGGCTTTTCAGAAAGCTGCTTTTATGTAAGATTAGAGAGCTGTCTCCATGACATGATGCTTGGCTTCTCTTCACCATTAGTTGGGCGTTAGTTGTTCTGGCTGTAAATAGACAGGCACAGATGGTACCACGACTCTCTGAGCCTCCACACATCTTGCACTGCAGGCAGTTTTGTTATTCTTGTTATCCCTCTAGCAGCTCCTACTCTTTCCTAACTGTTGAGCAGAAAAAGGGAAGGCTTAGGAACAATCAGTCCTTTTCCTCTCTAGTATTGCTGAAGGCTTTAAGCAGGACAGCAGCATTCATTTTGACTTTCATCATTTTAACAAGACGAGCTTTGAAAGTCCCTTCCAACCCAAACTGTGCTACGGTTCAATGATTCTATGAAGCAGAATTGCTGCCAGGCTTACCAGGAGGAGGTAGTCCTCCCTGCAACAGCTGAGCAGAACTAGGTGGCCCAATGGCATTAAACTGTGAGACATGAATGACACATCCTCCCCTCAGTGCCCTGCAGCTCTGACAATGACAGAGAAAGAACCACAACAGATAAAAGAGAAGCTGCTATATTGACAGCCTGCCTTGGCACACAGGAATAGTGTTTTCAGGAAAAGAGGCTGGAATAATCAGCAACAGTGAGCCTGGAGAGGGCATGGATACAAAGGACGTGATAGTCATAGAATCATAGAGTCACAGAATCATAGAATGATTCTGGTTGGAAGGGACCTTAAAGATCATCCAGTTCCAACACCCTGCCACTGCCAGGGACACCTCCACCTCCCTGTGCACTTCATGGAGAAGGTAAAAGAGTGCTGCTCTTTAGTCTTTCATATAACAGAGCAACAAGATGTTAAAGGCAACAAACTGTAACCTGAGAAAAGGTAATCAATTTTATAGAGAGTGCAGTTAACCTCCTACACTAACCACTGAAGCCAAGAACTTAGCGAGGCTATAAAAAGGATTAGATATTTTAATAATTTATACAAATATTCTTTTAATATTTTATCTAGCCCATCTAATGTAAGGTTATAAGCTTCTGTGTCTCTAGAGAAGTCAAGTTACTAGTGTAAGGGTAAGAAGTAGTCTGCCTTCCTTGCTGGCAGGCAAACCAGTGATATGGTAAGGAGTCATTCACCTGCTCCTTGACAGCAGTTCCTGCATTTTCACCTAAGCTACTAGCAAGAACTGGTAAAGGTTAGACAGTATGTTGATGAATAGCTCACCTCGCTCCTGGGCCTCAGACTCTTTATGTAAACCTATGCAACACTTTTTTAGGGGGACTAAGCTTTTTCAGGTATACTGATGCCACGGCAGTAAACAGAGGAGTAACATCTGCAGATGCACAGGCTTTTGTGGTCAGGGGATGGTTTCCTTCCTCTTTATCTGCCTCTGCTTAGTCCAGACTCATACACTAGAGCCCTGTAATGATGCTGGAGAGGGAATCTTAGAATCATAGAATAGTCCTCTTTCTTTCTCAGGGACTGTAGTGATAGGACAAGGGGTGATGGGTTCAAACTAAAACAGGGCAAGTTCAGGTTAGATCTAAGGCAGAAGTTCTTCCCTGTGAGGGTGCTGAGGCGCTGGCACAGGGTGCCCAGAGAAGCTGTGGCTGCCCCATCCCTGGCAGTGTTCAAGGTTGGATGGGGCTTGGAGCAACCTGGTCTGTGGTAGGGGGTTGAAAGTGGATGATCTTAAGGTCTTTTCTAATGCAAACCAGTTGGGGATTCTGTGATACAGCTTCTCTTACACAGGTACCACTGCTCCTCTCTCTTGTTACTCTGCCCTGCCCTGGGGAGATATTTATCTGTATTTATCACCCCTTCACAGGCCCTATCTTAACCAAGACTGTAATATCCTGTAACAGAAGACAGGCTTGCAGGAGAGGAGAGCGTGAGGAAAATTATTGTGAGAAGGAACGTCACGACTCACCTCTTTTTTTAATGAAAGGATTGACTGAGAACAGTCCATCGGAAGGGGTAGACACCCAGGTGATGATAGATGGATTTCCTAGAATTGCAGTGCTTCAACAGGAAAAATGAAAAGCATTGTGATACTAAGTAGAAGCTGTGACTGTCATGTAGAAATAAATCTATGGCAATCTGAAGAGGAAGCAGTTGAGGGCACAAAAAGCCTGATGAGATTATAAATAATATCTTATATTGCATTACAGCATGTTCACGCTATTTGTGTTTCCTCAGCTCCTCACTGTAGATTGCTATCACCTCACCCCTTATCTGTTGCAGACTTTGGCTCTCTCTTAGCTCCCCCATAAATGAGACGGTTTGGATACCAACATGCAGAAGTGGGAGGTTGTCTCATTTCTCTGCAGATGCCAATATATGTGGCAAATCCGGGTGAAATCCTGACTGTGTGAATGGCTCAGGATATGACAAAATGCATGGGAAAAGGCAAGTAGAGTTCCAGTTCTTTGTGAATGTGAAGACAAATAAATACATAATTCACTTGACCGAGTCAGTGTTGATGGCTTTGAAATCTATGGAGTGGTTTGATGGTAGTTGTTTGGTTCAGGCTTTTTCTGCATTGTTTTTCCTGGAGGCTCCCAGGGAAGCTTGCGGACATCCTGCTGCAGAACATGGGAGACAAGTGATTCCCCCATGCTTGGTGCCTCTCAGTTAAAACCAGCTGCATTCCTAGAACAGGTGCATCAGCTGGACATGTGATTAGGATCAATGCACAGCTGCAGAGGGGAATTTACTGGCAAGCAGTGTCTTCTAAAAGCAACCCTTGTATATCAATGAGACACTCCCTGTACTCTTGCTTACCTGTTCATCTCCTCAGTATGCCCTACCTTGCCTTCAGAGTGGACTCTGTTGGAGGCAAAGTCTGTCACCTACCATGCAGTACCACAGCAGGGTGGGCCTGCAAAGACGTTCTCAATGGAGGTCTTTAACAATATTCCAAACCTTTCCTGAATCCTGCCACTGGTTCTGCCAATGAATAGAGCAGAGCATTACAGCCAGGTACGTGTCTACCACTTACCTCCTAATGCTTTGCTGGTGAAGTGAGCTGCTTGCAGGAGTTGCTAAGTAACCAGAACTTGCTGATCACTTCTGCAAGTGATTGAGATGCTTCTGATGCTGTCATGCTTCAGATTTTTATTTTATGTTATGTATTATATGTTTTCAATCCGTTCTTATAAGGACAGATGCATGGGGAAGTTCTTCAGTGAGGCAAAACTTCTCGCCCCATTATGTTTATATCTAATTTCACTCTCACAAAACACTGTAATAAAGCAAAATTGACCAGGGTTTCTGAAAGTGTGGTTTTAGGGAGAATTAGAGCTGTTCAGGCCTCTTTTATCTTCTAGGCACCAGCTCAAGGGCTGACTCTGAAAGCACAGACATCTTCATTGGCCACTCCACTGCCTGCATCTGAACAAAATGATGATATACTCAGTAGAAAGAAAGTGGGAGTTTTGTAACTATGCTTGTCAATAACACTAAAAGCCAAACATTATGTACCAGAAATGGACTGAAGCTGGGAGTTATGCCCCTTTCTATACTAACTCTGTGCCTATCTTCAATATTTATTACTGGGAGTCTGGTTATACCAATGTGTGACATTGCAAGTGTATGTAGCACACCTTTGAAAAGGCAGATGAGAAAAGCTTCTCAAACAAGATGCCTTAAACATGCTGTTGTGAGTTTGAGATGGATGAGCAGGATATCACAGAGTTGTGAGTGATGTAACAAGCCTGGTCTTGAAAGACTATAGCCCTAAACCAGTGCTGAACAAAGCCTGCAGGGTGTATGCATTGTCATTCCTAAGCCCAGAAGGGATACACACTCAAAGTGTGGTGTGTCTGAAGGTTTTCTAGGTGGCTCTCTGCCCATATAGGCAGGCAGGGCATGAAAGCAGGTGACTGGCTGTGGCTGTGTGTGTTTGTCTCCCATTGGGATTCTGCAGGTGTATCTGGCATTTTTCCTGGTTCCTCCCCCAAGCTGACCTTGCCTATTTCTCCCTGGAAACCACCATTTTGCTTGGAGGTTCTCTCCTGGATTGGAGGGTGTGCTGTCATCTCTGAAGAGGCCAGTCTTCTTGTCTCCTGGTCTTTTTCTTCACTGTGTGCATTGGCACCACCAGGAGCATCACACTGTAGCAGTAGCTGTTGCAAACAAGGAGAAATCAAACTCTTTCTCTCTTGTCCCCCAGCCTGGGACACTCATGGATCCTCTGGGAGTTACTGCCTTCATCCCTGACACTCCTAACTCTATTGGTTGTTCTCTAACTGCTTTCCTGGTTTGTCATCTGATTAGATCTTCTTTTGCTTTATCATTGTCCCTCTCCCCCACACTCTTCCCTGTGTGTGCAAATTCCTAACCAGTGCAGAGCGCGGGTCCCTGGTGAGTGCTGGGCTGGGCTGCTGTGGCAATTGGCTAACACTGGAGAGTGCTGAGCAGCACAGTCTCCAGCATGCTATTTTAAGATGTGCAGTCTTGATCACATATACCAGTCTACCTATCAGGAAAGGAACAGAGGCAGAGCATCCCCTGACATTCCCAAGGCTCCGGATGGCTGCCGGTATTAACTTTGGCACAAGGAAGACCATTTTCTGCGGAGAGAGAGCAAGCAGGCACTCATTAAGACAGGGACAGTCCAAAGGGAAAGATGGTATGCCCCACTGTCAACAAGTGCCTTGGTACCCTCACCTATTGGGGATGATAAGACAAGAAGCACCCTCCCTCCAAGGTAACTGAAGGAAACCTTTCTGCTTTGTGTCACTTCCACAGCAATCATTGGGATGATCTGCAGAAATGTGCAATTGGAAATCAAACCCTTGGAGTTCAGCTGGGTTAGGGTGCATTTCTTCATACATGCTGTGCATGCAAAGCAAATGGATTTTCAGTCTGCACTGAACAAAGTCACTGAATTAAGCAGGCACATTTTGATTGTCTGCTTCCTTGGTATGATACCTCTCCTGGGACATAATACAGTTACTGCCATGGCCAAAGAGCACAGGGTGTCTGCCTGTCTTCTAGTAACAGTCCTGTTCTGTCTGCAATTTTCTAACTAGTTGAAAGCAGTAAGTAAATGAGGACGATTACAATTGCTCATCCCGTTGGGAGACTTTTCTTTCATGTATATTTTACATACCGAGGCGCTCTGCTAAATCTAATTTACAAGCAAGAGTCTATGAAGAGTTAAGTGTCTGAGATTCCTTTTTTTTCCCATTTGACACCCTACTTGTTCTGATGTTCAGGCCAGACAATAATGCACACAATGGCAGAGCAGAGGGCTCCAGAGCTTTACAGCATGATCAAATACGTAACTTCAGCTGCATCAGTTCGCATATTGCTAAAACTGGGAACTAAAGATCTGATAATTTTTCAGAAGAAGTCAAGTAAATGAAGACCAGCACAAGAACAGGAACAAAATAAGGTTTAACTATCACTCTCTCAATTACCTGACACAATCTTGCCTTTTCTGTTTGAATAAATCACTTAAGTGCCAGCTAAAAGAAAGTCAATTACCCAGAAATCTGGTCATCGTGTGCTGAGCTGTCAAAAACCCCAGCACTCCCTGGTTACACGATGAAATATTTATGACTTATGATTAGCCGTGATACATCCTCAAGGCAGATGATCCAGCTTGTACATAAAGCAAATCAGGCACTGGTAGTTAGGAAGGTGTCAGTAAAGTCCACAGTTTTAAGGGACTCAGAACCTTCTGATGCAATCACATTGAGGAATGATGTTCTTCACTACTTAGTCCCTTACCAAAGATGATTCCTTTAGATATTCATAATCTTTGTACCTTCATATCTACATTTGAAGAATGTGTCATATCAGCACCCTCTTTTGTATGATTAACTGGTATGTGTTGGTGAAAAGAGTATATTTATAGAGAATAAAGAGGTGACTTAAGAAGACGTATGTAACTCAACATTCAAATGTTGAGGGCCAACAACAAATGCTCCACTGTACAACCTGATGATGGTTATCTGATATGTTCACAGAGGGAAAACATTTTTGGTTTGAATACTCTGATTTTGCTAAATAAAAGGCACATTAATAAATGATTCATAAAATGCCACAGAAATTATAAACAGTTAAGAGTACCCTTCTTGGGATTAAGGTTTTGAACCTCTTCTCCCAAGTTTTGCACCCACTTATCATCTCCTCATACAGAAACAGCTTGATTTATCATGCTCTAAAGAAAACAGCTTACCCAGAGGAGGGCACCTCAGGATCAGCTGGTTTTTAACACTCCAGTTTGTGTTTGCACTGTGACAGTCAGTTGCACTTTTGGTTCTGTAGGAACAGCCATTATCTGCCCTGGCCCATCAGCATTTCCACGGTGGCTGTGTCCCAGTGCTGACGGCTCTGGTGAGATCACTGTGAGGGTGTGTGCAGCAGTTCTGCTCCATTCTGTTCACCTGCAACAAGAAGGCTGGAAGTAGGGTGGAAGGTTCTTCTCCCCCACCTGCAAGTTACATGGATGCTTTTCACTACTGAAACATGATACTGTGACATTAAAACAAAAGGAAGTGTGTTTCATCCCAGCTCCAAACGGTGTTCACGGGTGTTTATTCAAAAGTTAAGCTCCTCTAAACAAAGTGTTTCCACAGGGGCAGCTATCCCTCCTGGCATACAGAGCTGCAAAGCAGAGGCAACCAGGACATCACCCTTAAGATGCCAGCATCCATCAGGCAGGATGGAGAGATGTACCCCCACAAAGGCAGTGTGGGCACGTTGTGATGCTGCCAATGCTGAAGTTGGCTGCAGCCTCCAAGGAGAATGATGATGGGTTGCGTTTTATTTTTATACCCTGAACTTTCATCTTTACACTGATAAAGGAACAGCTGCCTCTAATCTCCCTTCTAACTCCCAAGCCTGGTATGGCAACCTCTCCAGCATTGTGGTGCTATCCTTAACTGGCCAATGAGACTCAAATGCCAGCTAATATCCATATGGTAACTATGCATGGCATCAGTTGTGGGTCTTTTTGGCTGCCTATTGAATTTTCCCAGTAGCAGTTGGTGCTTAGGTCTCATAGAAAAGCCCTGCAGTCGCTTCTCTTGCTAAACACTTGGATTCACTCACCAGAACCATGCAGAGGGTTGTTTGGGGCTACTTTGACATAAAGGGTTTCATTTCCAGAGACTGTCACACAGTGATGCAAACTGCCAGGGGAATTTAAGCATGGATGATTAATACGTAGTAAGGTAGCCTGTGGACCAGCTGAGCTGCTATTCCTCTGGAAAGACTGCCTTGCAATATCTCATTTATCTAAGAGCCGTGAGACATTTTGCCCTCAGAAAGACCATGGTTTGAGCTCATCATTTCCATAAGAAATGTGAAGGGAGGGCATGAGGTTTCTCATCAGGGTAGGCGAAAATGTAGCTCTTCCCACCATGGATGAGACTCAGCAAAGGCTGTGGAGAAGGATGCAGGAAGCTGGTCTGCTCTGCCTATAGGAGATTTGATCTGGCAAAGAAAATAGCCTCTGTACACATGGTATGTTTCTGCCTTTTGGACAGTAAAGAGGGGACCTGCATTTCAAATGACTGCAAAAACATGGAAATGGAGCTATCATGTGTAGAAGGTATTCCTCTTTAACAACTGGGAAAGGAGCTTAATGCAGGTGAAAGCAGAATGATTTCAGTCTTCCCTGAGATGGGTAGTTCAGTATGAAAAGGCATTTCCCTCTTCTGGTTGTTCACTTCAACTAAAAGTGAGGAATTCCTTCCAAAAACTTGCCCACAACATACTCCTGTGAGGGTCAGTGGAGGCAACACTGGGTAAACCCAGCTCCTTTGGAGGTCAAACGAATGACTGGGAAAGAGATGGGGGGAGTATAGAGCAAGTGCCATGCAAGAGACTGGGAAAAGTTCATTTGCTCTTTTTGTCTCAAAGAGGAGGTTTGAAAAGGGCTTCATGGTTGGTGCTTGTATCTAGATAAGGTGTAATTCATATTCTTTCTCACGGCGATGACTTGCATTGGTCAGAAGAGATCCTTTTCTATATACAGAAGGCTTGGATGAAGTACTTTCTGTTAAAGAGACTGAGAGCTGACAGTGTTCCTTTAGAGTTATAGTGTTTTGTTAACTCAACGTTCCTCTTCCAGGAAAGCCAGTGTGCTGAGCAGATATCCTTCATGCTCCTGGCTGTGGGCTGTGATTTACGCTGAGGGAGTATTCTCTTGTGTCTCCTTGCCTTCATCCAACAGAGAACACAGTATGCCAACATGTGAGATACCCTGGTGATGAAAACTACCAAGAAGAGAGATTTATGCTTAAAAATATGAATTCTTCTCCTGACTTATTCACCAGCCTTCTGGTCTGATCCCATTGCCACAACTGCTGAACAGCAGCAATTCATTTGGAGATGGTTCTCTTATAGAAACAAATAGATGTGCGGACATACACAGGGAGACATCCGCAAACGTTTGCAATTCACTATAGTGACAGAGAACATAACACTGTATGAGGGATATTTGCAGTGATTTTGAAGAGGAAGGTTCAGTAACTTCAGGCTCATACAGTTCCTACCTACTCCACATGGCCTCAGTCATTTGGTAACTCACAGTCTGAATCATTTTTGAAAGCTGTAATGAAAGCTGCTATCTCCTTTATCAGACAAGGTAACAGAAATAAGAGCAGCTTCTGTCCCAAACACCTCCTGCTTTGGTGGATGGGAAAGGATATTGAGCAGAGCAGCTCAGGAAGAAACATCTTAGGCCCCTTCCACTAAGTGAAGGCTGGATTTAAAGGGCAGATGCCCAACCTTTTGAAATGGAGACAGGAGATGAAGAAAAGCTTTCCCTCCACAACCCTGCTGGGTTCTGTAAAGGAAAAGGTCTTGGTGTCTTCTGGCAGAGTTTTGGGGTTTCTCTCTTGAATCTCTTTTTATCAGTGTTTGCAGATTGTCTTTGTTTGTAGACTTAAGCAGGGAGGGAAGAGTGGGAAGGGCAGATGGAGAGAAAAACATGAGTTTTATTATTCTCTGCTCATGGGCTTTGTCTATATTCTAGACTTGCCTTGGGAGCCAGTCTTTTTAGAGACACAACAAATATCTACCTCAGGCGTAATTTCATATTTTCCCCCTTTTTATTGCATTAGTAAATCCCCCCTGAAAAGCAGATCACTTTGAAATGCATCACCTGGGATAACAGTTCATTTTCAGCCCCACTGCTCACGCATGGGCACTTCTGGCCCCTACTCTTCTTGAGTTTGTAGTTAGCAAGCAATATGAAAAGGTAAATATGAAAGCCTTTTGCACCAGCATTATAGTCTTGGTCTCTCAGGACAGTCAAAACCTTGGTTTTATTTCACTGCTACTTTTCTTGCTCAACTTGTTTGTACAATGTTTTTTGTTCTACAATATCCTTACACAGCAAAGGCTGATGTAAAAGACTTGTGTTCATCAGGCACCGCCTTTCACTAGCAAGCATGTGGAGTGTTTCTCTCTGGTTGTTTAATTGCCCATCTATGAAAGCTTATAGCTGGTCCACTCAGCTTGAACAAGGAGAAAGTTGATGGGCAACATTCAAGACCCTGGGAGGCCCTTTAAGACCCTGTTCTTCCACTGGCTTACAAGCTAGTTCTGAGCCAGTAATTCCCCCCAGAAGGTAATAACCTATTTTCTGTCATTGTTACAGTGGTTCAAGAAGGGAAAGAAACCAGAGGGCATCTGTCTGTGCCAGTGAAGGAACACCTCCGTGATCAGTGAGCAATTTGTTCATCAATTCCCAGTTCAAGCCAATGTTTTTATCACCCAATTTTGATTCTGCAGCCACAACCAGTGTGAGAAAGATTGAGCTGTTTATGCGCAGCCTGAAATGGATGTCCGAGACGCTGCTTTTTAAATAACTGTGTTGTATTGCTGACTGGTTTTCTCCTAAGCAGGCACAGTTACTTAAATGATGCTGTGAGATTCACACTGTGTCTTCTGTTCAGTTCCAGGAAATTTGTCTCCTGAGGATTAGATATGCTGCCATCTGCAATACAGACATTTCTATCCACGGATATGACCAGGAAAACCTGCTTTTGGTGAGTACTTTCTCCTAAAAGTAGGCACTGTCTCTTCAAAGTGAACAAGGAAAGAGACACAGAGCTTTAAAACCATTCTTCTAATTAATAGCAGAAAATAACCCACATCTCTGACTATTTTATAAGGCAAACACCATGAGGACAGAGCAAGGTGCTAATTTCCTCCCAGCTCAAATGCAGCTTTTGAACCTCTGGCCCACAACAGTGGTGGGGCCAATGGATGGAGAAAGACCTTCCTTCAGAAGGATTTGAGGGTCTCCAGCCAATGGTGCCACCTCCATTCACCTCTGGAGGGGCATGAACCTCCCTTCTATGCACACACTGGAGAGGAGCTGCAATAGGAAGCATCAGGGGAATGACACAGACACCCAAGCTACTGAGATGGAAAAGGACAGATAGCATGGGTCAGATTAAATGGCAAGATCAGACCTTCTCCTTATGCCATAGGACCAACATGGGCAGATGGCAAAGCCTCCATACCTCCCCTGAATGGCACAACACACCTTCTTTTGCAGACTGCTAACCGAGGGAGTAAATCAGAGCTTATCATCAGCCAAGGAACATAGGACAGCTCTTCTCTCTCTCTTAGCACTAATTGTCTCTTTCTTAGCACAAAAGACCTAAACTGACATCAACTCTTAATATATCTGCTCTAATGACAGGGCTTTTGTCACCCTGAGCTGCACCCCTGCTTTAGCTTCAGATGGAGTTTTTACCTTTGTAAATACTGCCCAGCAGTAATGCATTAGGCACAAACAGTAGCTGCCAGTTATCAGCCTTTCCACAGACCCACAAGGGGAGGAGGTTTGTGTCCCTCTGTTAGAGACAGGCCATAAAACCATCACTGCTTCATTCTCTGGCACAGCTGAGGGGGTACAGACCTGTGGCCCAGAGGCAGGGGGCAGAAATGGGGCAGGAAGCTTTTAGAAAGACAATTAAAAGGTCAACTAGTTATAGTTTGTGACAACAGTAACCAGTAGTCCACCATTTAACCCCCTATTTCTGCTGTCATTCTGAGTCACTAGGTCTCAGTGTGACAATGTAATGAAAGCTTTCACTGCAAAAGTGCCTGGTTGCTGGTTTGTCTGAAGGAAGCAACCGGAGAGGGTTTTTAAGGCTCCTGTTCTGAGGCCGGGCCAACCCTGCCTCTAAAAATGATGGCTTTCTAATAGTGTGAGCTTGGACTTCCAGATGGGAGGAGTAATTGCCACTGGTACTGATAACAGAGAAAGCATCTTCCCTTGCCCCACCTCTCCCTGTCCCATTGGCAAAAGCTTAAGGACAGTGCATTACCCAGCCTTGGTCAGGAGTCAGCAGGGAAATTCTGGAGTCTTCACAAGTCCATGGAAGAGAAATGAACACAATGTGAAGCAAAGCACCCACTGCTTTCTGAGAGCAGGATAGATACAGACCAAACCAATTCCCATCTTTCAAACTGTAACTCTTGCCCACATGTATCTGCTAGAGTCAACCCAATAAACCAAAAGGGAAAAGTTTCCACGCCAGGACTCTGAGCAAAGCAGAGGGGGGTCTGTTGAGCAGAGGCAACTGCAGAGCCAGCCAAGGGTGTTGTCCTGGTGCTCTGCTCCAGGCACTGCATCCTTCAGGCAATTTCACTGATGAATGGGCTTCAGGGGCACTTTTTGCTGGGTATGAGCATGAGATGGGAGAATCTGAGCTTTTAAATTCATCTGATTTCAGATAGTTTTGGTCTGGGTTGCTTTTTGTCACTTACCCAAGCTACAAAAGGCATGAAAGCCACAGAAACGTAGCTGGAGAGCAAGTGCATGATGTGGTACAGGAGAGAGCAGGGTGATGTGTGGAAAATCAGCAGTAGAACATGATGGTTGGTTGTCAAGGGGAATTTCTTTACAAGTGATGATCTAATCAAAGAAAGTGGTAGGAGATCCTGACTGCTTGGACTCTACAACTACTCTGGGTGAAGAAAGAAACAGTCTGCACCGGCTGGACCTTCTGGCTGTTCTTCTTCTCCCCAAAAGCTATACCTCTGGGGCATAAATATGTCACAGCACAGCTCCCTATGCAGCCAGCAACCTGAGGCCAGTTGTGTGGCTGTTTCAGTCCCTGCTTCACTACAGCTGATGTAAATCAGTACAGAACACTCTCATGGGAAAGTAGGGTCTTGAAAAAGGCCCTGCATGACAACAGATAAATCAGAGGCAGTGTTGGCATTACATAAAGGGCAGGGTGAATAATAATAGCCACAAAGAACTCCCAGCATCCATAAAGCGTGGCAGAGGTTAGGCCCTGCTGCCACCACCACAGTTGTTCAGGAGAGATTTCAATGCTGTGAAGGAAAGCTCAGCAGGGCAGTCATGCAGGGAGCTACTAAAGGCTCTGGTTCAGCAGCAGCCCCCCCGGGATGTGAAGATGCTGCCATAGAGCACGGCAGCTTCAGCACTTCTCTGTGTGTCTCCAAGCACCCAGGCTCCACAGTCCACCACCCTGCTGGAGGTGGTTGGGGATGTACTGGTGGGCTGTGGAAACCTGCTCCCCAGCAGCCTGTGTAAAGGTGCCAGCGTTGCCCTGTGCTAGGCCAGCTCTTGTTCTCTCTCCACCCTGGCTATTTTCAGCTCCTTTTCCTGCAGAAATCCAAGCCTGGAGCTGGAAGTTCCCCCCATCCAACCTTACCCTCCCTGCTCCCATTACAGCATGTTACCAGAGCTTCCCTTGTAGATGCCAACCGTGTTCCCATTGGCTACTGCATTTCCAGCAAATTCTTCCTGCATCCCTTCAGGGAAACCTTATGGTAACACATTGCCACAGCATCATCACTGTGCACTGGCTCTCTGGAGTCTGAACAGACTGCAGTGTTCTCAAATGTGTCTGCTCTTCAACGGATTATCTTTAAATTCCTTCCACAATTAATTCTTGGTCTGTACCCTGACTCACTGAGTGCTCTACTTCTCAAGTGATGCATCATCTCCTCTGGATTTTATAGCTAGTAGTGGTGAAAGATGAAAGCCCAGTATTGCCTGTTATACTGGGCTACAGTCAGGTATTAAAAAGCCCCCAGAACCCTCCAAGATGACATCTGTTGCAGCCAAAGTTCATCCGTTCCTTCATGAAAATTCAACTACATCCAAAACCAAAAAGAAACAGACTTTGCAATAAGTGGAGAATGATTCATGCTTAAATATGCAGCTGAATGCCACTCAAAATGCTCTCTTTTCCACAGTCCTTGCTCTTTTGTGAGTCCAGCTAGGGAGGAACCTAAGATCAGTGCTAACAAATCTATTCTTTCACCTTGCCCTTCAGCATTTCATCATACGTAACAGTAGAACCTGGTGCTTTTTTGACACCACATAAATAGCACTCCCAGTCTCTCTCCTCTCTCCAGACTGCTTTATCTTTCATTGCTCAGCAAATCTTCACATGAAGAGAATATTCAGCTTAAAAAACAAAGTGTATGGAGGATGTGCATGAATACAGAAAGTAGCAGGACTGCCACTGACTTGTGCCTTTTGGAGAAATTGGCCCCATTTCAGTGGTTAGTGACCAGCTGCGATCCATCAGCTAAAGACAAGGTGATCTAAAACCCAGAAAAAGCAATAGAGAGCTGTGGAAACCAGAGGGCTTCTTTCTGTCTGTGCTCTGGAAGTAACCGAGCATTTATGTCCCAGAGAAGGATGCCTAGGTGTGTATGAGTAGCAGAGCTGTCCCAGCAGCTCCCATAGGAAAGAAATGGGCCCCTGCAGTAAAGGGATGATGGTGCCGGGTGCCAACTACTAGAAGAAAGCAACACTGAAGCCATGAGACAAGTGCCCAGATTGGTGTCTGGCAGAGTCTCCTGCCTTGCTGAGCTACAGAAGTAGGTCAAAATCTTAAGAGACAGACTGTAGCAGTTCTAGCCTTGTAGCATCTATTCAAGTAGGATTCATCCTATGCAAAGCCTCAGGCTAACTCTGAAGCTGGAAAGATGTGCTGGATTATGGGAGAGGGCAAGGTGTCGCTGCAGCCATTGCCATCTTCCTTTTTGGATGCCTGCAGCAGCAAAGTGAGGTGGGACCACCCTTTCATAGACTCATGCCTCTGTTACGTGTTTCTGATGACTACGATTTGCTGTGATTCAGAATGAAGTGAGTGCAGCTTTGTGGGGCAAGATTAGCCAGCTAAGACGCTGGTCCAGCTTCAAAGCAGCCACAGCTGGATTGTCAACGAGTTGGTGGTACATGGTGCCACATTGCAGGAATAAGATGGGGAAGGTAATATCCATGTAAGTATCCCACAGGAACCATGGAAGAAAAAAACGGGGGCTGGGATCCCACAGACAGGAGAGCCCATGGAGAGAAGCACACAGGCATGGAAGCCATTGCCCAGGGCAGCGTGGGGCTGAGCTGTTTGTGCAATACAAACTTCTAACATCCTGCTTATGTTACCAGCTAAACTGTGAGGCTTTGTCCACCAGAAGCAGAGAGGCACTGCCAAATGCCTCCATTTTAACTCTTATGTCATTCAGCTTCCATGTACCCATGAGTTTCACAGCTGGGCTGGATCCTCAGGGAGGATGCTTCAGTGGGGTCCTGCAAAGCTCCAGCTCAGGACTGCAGCAGTGAGAGGCCATGCCAAATACACCACACCAGGCAAGAGAAGCAGGATGCCAAGCAGGAGCCATGAAGACTACTTTGAAGCTAAGTCTGTTTGGGGTTGTTTTTGTCCTTCTCTCATGCCTCAGGATGTTCTGAGGGTTTGATGGTTGCTCTGGTAATTGAGTGATTCTCTGTGGGGATGAAAATGTTATTTACAACAGTCCCTTGCAAACAAGTGACAATTAGCTGCCAGCAATCTCTGTAATGCCCATCACAATCCCAGCTACCAGCGTGCTGATTGAAACCAAGGGCCACCCCTGCAGATACACAGGGGGAAAATCACTTGTGGTCTCTTGCTAATTGCGATTTCACATGCTGGCAACCCACCAAAGCACCCTGGCCAACAAAAGCATGGCAGCAGCTTTTTCATGTGTCTTTCCACTCAGGTTTGATGTTAATGGAACAGGATGTTCCAATAACCCTCTAAATGGTTGGACTAATTCCATTGTTTGGGTTTGTGAGAGCTGAGCTGTGTTAGTCAGGTTATTGAGTAAGAAGTGAAGGGAGGTGGTGTAGAGGGGAGCAGGGAGGTGGTTTAAGGTGTTTTCATATGGCAACTTGTATGAAAAGACAGATGTGACCAGCAAGGAATTCAGCTTCCTGACCAATGGAACAGACACCCATAAGGCTGTTGTCCCACCCTGAGCCAGGCTCCACCTGAGCAGCTCTGGGGATGACAGGGATGTATAGGGATGAATAAATCACTGCAGATCCACTCTCCGGCTGCACAGCAATTCCCTTTTCCTGGGTTACTATTTTTAATTCCAATACTCCCACATGTGTTTGGTGGATTAGAGATGTATGAGAAATAGAAGAAGGTGGCTGACGCAGGCAGGTAGCAGAGCCTGGGGGTGGCAGAGGTTGAACCTAGAGCACGTCCAGTGCCACCTTCCTGCCGAGGGCAGCACCTCTGAGTCCTGCTTACTTAAGTAGGAGCTGAAAGTGCCCAGCACTGTTCGCTTATATATACACCCTGTGTTGGCAATCACAAGGAGGCAGCAGAGGTGCCCACATGGTTATAGCTGGGACTGGATGTCAGGGTATCTTGAGTAAGTCTGCTATTTATCTCCTCTGCACAACCCTTGTAAATCTTCCCTCCTGTAGCTCCAGGTTTGTTAGTGGGGAAATCATTACCTCTGCTTCCTTTGGCCTGCCTCACCTTGTACCCCTGGGGAAGAAACCATCACTGCTTGTTTACAGCTATGGAAGATAACTCACAGAGGAGACTCTTCTCTTGTCAGGTGGCATTTTCCTATCAGACTTTTTAATCATAAACATCAGAAAGAGGAGAAAGGTTTTAGCTGCAGTACCACAGAGAGGAGGTGAGGAACTGTAAGGAACAATGAGACAGAAAAGCTGCAAAACTATCATTACATGCTCATCCTTGTGAGAATCCAGGTTTTCAGAAGAGACTGGCTGCATTTTCATTTGTACACGAGCTCCTACAGATTATGAAACCAAAGATCAAAGCATAAAGGAAATCCTGTCATGTCTGAGACTCTTTCCCTTTGCTGCATACACAGTGTTTGCCAAGAAATTACTTTGGATGAGACCTAATACTACTAATAAATGCTTTCACAAAGTCTGGTCTGTGTCTCCAAGTCCCAGGCTGGTGTTCCTGCAGACTCAAGGAAAGCCTCGAAAGTAAGAGTAGTTGTCTCTCTTCTTGATTATATAATTATTATATATTATTATATATAATAATAATAATAATTTTAATTTATATAAGTTATATGGAATCTCAACACTTCATCTCTCAGTCACTAGATAATGGGGAACCTCTTCAAAACGAGAGAAAACAGAAGGAAGTATTTGAAACCCAAAAGTGAAATAACTAATGTGAGATCATTCCGTAGACTGCTTCCAGGGCTGTGGAGAGCATCTGTGTTTCTGAAGCATGGTGTGCCTTGCTGCCCTTTCTCAGCATCTAAACGAAGGGCTTTATGTAAAAGCTCTCTACTTCTTTCTCTATTTCTTAATGCTTGTTATCAAGAAAACCCTGGGCTATTGCTTAACTGCTTGATTCCAGAGCAGGAAAATCTCCCAGATTGTTGGGAGAAGAAGGGAAATGGAACATTAATCTGTAGTGATGAAGGAGCTAACATCCTTCACAACAGCTATTTCATAGCTAATGGCTCACAAAGCCTGATACTCAGTTCTAACCATGTGATGCCCAGGAGACTGGAACAAAAAGCACCCTTGGTTACACTCAGCTTCAAAAGCAGACTTAATGTCCAATAAGCTCCATTTACCATACACCTTTGGCCTCCTGACTTCAAGGAACACAATGAACACCAACAAGTCCACACCACGTGGTAGTTTCTCACAGCCACATTTTACAAAGAGCAGCTACAAGTGCAAAGCACTGAGCAACAACACAGAAAAGGTTTCTCTGTGCTAAAACATGGATTTAATCTCCAAAACCTCCACTTGCCAGCAGCCCCCAGAGAGCAAGTCCACAGCACTGAGATGGAGTTGGGCTTCAGATATGAAACCCTCAGAGGCATTAAAGCAAGAATGGGCTGCTTTATAACATTCAGAAAGCCAAGACTGCCTGCTGTGCTCGGGGATACAAAGCATTCAGTTTGCAGCTGGTACTTCACACGACCATAGCACTGCCCAGAATTAGCTCTTGCTTGTGCACTGCACATCATTCTAGGGTTTCTAAAGGTTGATAAAGACCTAACTGTTTTTCTTCTCTCTCGTGGCATATCTAAAGGCACGATGCAGAGCTCTTGCACACCTTCTTACCCACCTAATTCTACATCATTCCTTCCAGGTTTTTGGAAAGTTGCTGTTATGTGGGGTTTTTCCCTCTAGTTGGTCTTCTCCAGTTTTGTCAAAGCTCAGCTGGATGGAGACCCAACCAGCCTTCAACCTGAAGGGTTGGTAGGCTTCTATGAGGAAAGTGCTAACATTTGATTTCCCATCAGCAATTTGGGAAGTCAGATTATAACAGCCTGTGGTAACCATCTCCCAATACATCTGTGCAGCTGCTGCTTGTGCTGGCTCCCAGCTCCAGACTCCCTCAGCACACAGAGGAGCTCTCTGAAACTCCACTGCATTAAAAGGAGATGTCTTGGAGACATCACACAACACCCTCTGTCAGCATCACTCCAGGTCATGGAATGCTCTCAGTAAGCTACTGCACATTTGTGACACTGATGGTACTGGGGCACCAGCACTTGCACAGGCAGTGCAACTGCTCCTCAGCATGCTGTGAGTCCCAGCATGTCCTGCAGTCCACAGACTGCTGCTGAATGATCCTGGGGGATGTGTCCTGTGCTGGACTAATGCTTCAGCCACAAATAGAGGAGAAGCACTTGGTTTAAGATGAACAGAAGTGAGGAGTACTGCAATTGAAGCCTGATGCAAGTGAGAAGTACTCCTCAGTTTTAGTTTCCTTCTTTATACAAATGATGGTCCATTTCTTCTCCACAGACACCAATGCACTTAATAAAGAACAGGAACTAAAAATCCTGGACAGGCCTTAAGAAATCTTAGCATTGCATTCACATAAAAACAGTGCAAATGTGGGCAGGGAATTCTAGGTGTGAAGCTACCTTCTAATCTTAACTCCTCTCGTGGGCTTGTGAATGTTAAAGAGTAGGAAACAATATTTAAATTAGCTTAAGGTTACCAGTGTAAGTATTTGGTTTGCAAAACATACGTACAAACCGCAACATCACATGCGCTGCTGAAACTTGGGAATGCTAACAGGAAAAAGTAGGTCCAAAAGACCCTTTTAGAAGTAAAATCAAAAGGAATAATCTGGCTGTATACAGAGGACCTCTTCAGTATCCGAAGGGGGCCTTATAAGCATACTGGGGAGGGACTCTTCATTAGAGACTGTAGTGACAGGACAAGGGGTAATAGGTTAAAACTAAAACAGGGGAAGTTTAGATTGGATATAAGGAAGAAATTCTTTCCTGTTAGGGTGGTGAGGCACTGGAATGGGCTGCCCAGGGGTGTTGTGAATGCTCCATCCCTGGCAGTGTTCAAGGCCAGCTTGCACAGAGCCTTGGGTGGCATGGTTTAGTGTGGGGTGTCCCTGCCCATAGCAGGGGGTTGGAACTGGATGATCTTAAGGTCCTTTCCAACCCCAACTATTCTATGATTCTGTGACCCAAACAGTGTTTTGGTATTCTGCTCACTTCATGCAAATTCTGTTCACAAGTTCAAGCTGAACTAAAAACCAGTGGAATTTGGCTATTGAATCAATCCCAGGCTTATCATGTGGGACATGACAAGATACACAGATAGGTCACCTCAGCATCCCTATGGGTCTGCATAAGTAGAAGCAAAACTTGCTTTGAATTCCAAAATACAGCCTGGCATTGCTGAGTTTATTTACAGCAAGAGAATAAAGAATGAGCCATACTCTCCAAAGAGACACTCTCAGCTGTTAAAACAAAACGTCTGGATTGTTGAAATAAGCTACTTAATCATCATTTTATTCGAAAATATACAATGTACTCCACTTCCTTGTGACAGTTTTGATGGCATCTTTTCCTATCATTTCAGCTACACAGAGAAAATGAGTGTCAGGCTTTAGAACATCAAATCCTGAAAATGAGGATGTCCTGGGGTCAGCAGTAGCAGTCACTTTTCTCCTTCCTAGCAGCTGGTGCAGTGCTGTGTTTGGGCTTCAGTTTAAGAACAGTGCTGATAACACCAATGTTTCAGTTGTAGCTCAGTAATGCTTACTCTGATCAAGGGCTTTTCACTCTCATGCTCTGCCAGTGAGGAGGAGCACAGGACACCAGGAGGAACCAGAGCCAGGACCCCTGACCCAAACTAACCAAAGAGGTATTCCATACCACAGTACATCATGCCCAGTATAGAAACTGGGGGCAGTTACCCAGAAGGGCCAGATCACTGCTTGGTTGGGCTGGGTATCGGTTGGCGGGTGGTGAGTGGTTGTATTCTCTCCCCTTGTTATTTCCCTTACCATTATTATTATTGGTGGTAGCAGCAGTGGTTTGTGTTATACCTTAGTTACTGGACTGCTCTTATCTCAACCTGTTCTTTCCATTCTCCTCCCCATTCCTTCAGGAATTTGGGGGACAAAAGAAGGGGAATGAGTGAGCTGCTGCGTGGTTCTGTGTTATTGGCTGGGCTTAAACCACAATAGTTTATATTTTGGAATCACAATCCAGAGCATTCAATCATACTATTAGTTATCATTGGGAAGCAAGAGTACTTCTATCTAATACCAATGGATTTGAATAGCATAGACATTATAGCTAACAACCAAGACCATTCCATGTAATGGACTTAATACCTCCATAGTCCATGTGGCATTAAAATTATCTGTTTGTCTCATTAACAGGTCACATTAATAAAATTATAGAATGGTTGGGTTGGAAAGGACCTTAAGATGACCCAGTTCCAACCCCCTGTCACCAGCAGAGACACCTCACAGTAGACCAGGTTGCCCAAGGCCCTATCCAACCTTTTTATTAATACCTTATGTATTAATAGATGAATAAAAATAGCCCCCCAAAAAGTACAAAAGTTAAATCACAGTGGATGATCATTAGGAAAGACCACCAGACTTCAAAGAGCATCCTCAATGCTTTCCCAATCTTGTTGTGCTTTCTTCCCAAAGAAAATTAAATTAAGTATTTCTTTACCAGTCCTCAGAGCTGCAAATGGTGCTAATGAAGTATAGAAAGCATCTGCAATTGCATGAGGGGATCCTAATAATGTCATGACTTTCCCAGCTGCAATATATGCACTACCCTAAAGCAGTACTATAGTCTTTCTGCTGGACTGTGAGCAGGCTGCTTCTCTCCCCTGTGCATACCAGCCCTGGCTTACTGAGCCCACTATCTGGTTGCTCTTGTGCTTGTTCTGCTTGGGCTCCCCCAGCTGAAGAGCTTTCACCATTTCCAAATGCTGTCTGAACCCTTCCTGGGTCCTGGGGCTCTCAGCCCAGCACTTGTTTCCCTCCTCTGCACCAGTCCTGGGATGAGAGTCTGATTCTGACAGCAGGTTATCAATAGCCTCACTCCTCCTGGGACCTTCCCATTCTTCTGTAATCAAACACTTCTTCCCATTTATCTACCTGTCACAGTCAGAAAGGTTTGGATATATGAGAGTCTTCTTCCATGTTAACAATGCCCCCTCATGTTCAGATTTCAGGAGCATAATGACTTCGCATGCTAATGTACCTAATGAAAAGGCTACCAGCCCTGCCCCTGAAACTGACCCTTGAGGAACTCGCAGTAAAACTCACTGCTGCTTGACTCTTAGTTTGTCTCTTTCTCCCTCTCCCATCAGTCAGCTCTTCCACACCTTTCATGTCCTCTGTTAACCTCCACCTTCTTTTGTTTTATTAGCATCTTCCCATTTAGGAGTGTATCAAATGCTTTGCTAAGGTCCAAATGATATTTACCTTCTTCTCTATTTTGGAAAATCAATTATCCCATTTAAAGGAAGCTATCAGGTTATTCTGGCACCATATTCCCTCAGTAAACCCAGGCTCCTTTCATCTTGTTTTCTATTTAACAAGAAAAAATTATCTAATCATTCTTTCTCCTTTGGTAATTAGAGTGTGTGGAAATAGAGGAAAAAATGAGGTAGATCACATTTACTTCCATCTGGGCATATTTATATGTATATAGATGTATATGTATGTATATGTATATATTAGATGTATATACATGTATATGTATATATGTACACACACAGACAACATATACACATACATGTAAATACATGTATAGAACAGCTTCCAAGCTGCACTGAACCTTTTAGCAAATATTAGCATTTGAACTTTTCCATACAATAGAGATCTATTAATGCTCATTTGCTTTAAGCCTTGCAGATCTTTAACTCCTGTTCTCCTCCAGTTCTTTTGGAGCCAGCTGCCAGCCAAGGAGACAAACCCAGTGTGCAGGATGATTTTACCCAGCACTCAAAACTGTTTGCGGCTGCCAGGCATTATTACAAAGCTGAAGCACAATCTAATGTTAGGTAATTGCAATGATGAAGTTTGGCCATCAGTGGAAAAAGCTGTTTTAATAGTCACAGTGAACAGGAAATGTCCATTCACCACCTATTTTAAACATGAGGACATGATTCTTAATGAAATAATCATGGCATAACAAGGGTTTGAATACTGCAAAGGGGTAATTTTGCTCACCACTGTGTGTAGCTAGTTCCAAGCAGCAGCAAAAATGGGTTTGTGAATTAGAAGATGGCCAAGATGAAAACACAGCAGATGGAAACTGCACAGCTGATAAAAGGCAAAAAAGGGGGAAGGTGCATTGATTTGGATAACTTCTCCCCACCTACATGCACACACAAATTCAGTCTGAATGAGTACGAAGCTGTCACAGACAGTGATCTGATGCCTTTGAGTGCAACATCAAAGATGATGTGCAATTTGGGTTAAAAGCACCCCTCTGCAAACCCAACACAACACAGGTGCTGCACAACATCACCAAGAATGATGCTCACCTAGGACTCAAAATAGGCTCAGTCACGTGCCCCAGCGCCAGGGCCAACATCAGCCTGCTGAAACAATGCTAAAAAGTATAATCCCACTAAGTTTGGACCTTGCACATTTTCAGACCCCTCCCATATCATTCAATGGTGTAAGGAGTGACACAGGGACAGGCACAGATTCATTGGTTTTGCAACTGGACAGGACCATCCCAGTCACTAAGCACAGACCCCTGGATGGTTGGGCCAAGGATCCTGGCTTCTTATTTAGCTGATCTTTTCTTCCCTTGCCACATTGCATAAGTTCCTTCTTCACTGTGCCAAACCGAGGAATGACAAGGAATCCTGTGCTGGTTTGGATGACAAGAACCTCTGCTGAAACAAGCATCAACTGCAACATGTAATACTTGTCACAAGCAGGTTAAGCTCCACCCCTAGTACCATGACTGGTCTTGCCCAAATCAATTCCTTCCTATCCCAAAAGTATAACTCTACCTCTTCTGTTGTAAGAGTTTATTCTTCCATTACCACAATGTTTGAGTGCTTTCAAACAGAATCCATTACAAAAATGAAGCTGCTATTGATCTTTATGGAGTCACCCAATTCTTCCCTTTGAGATCGAGGCTCAGACGATTGATATGGCTTTGAGAGGTTAATTGGTTTTTCATTTTGTCTATTCATTTCTTGCCTTTTCATATTCTCAAGTACTGTTCTTCACACCCCTGCAACCCAACCACCTGCGCTTTTATCTTGCCCTCTGTTTTAAAGCAAAACCACTAAATACATGTATACATAAGCAAAGACAAAATGAAGCTGAAAAGCAAAAACCACTCTCAAAGAGTTTAATGGGAAAAAACCACCCAAGTAAACTCTTTAATTACATGAAGCAAAGCTGGGATTTGCAGCATGCAGACAATAACAATGATTCTGTATTCCAAAGGCTGCTTTTTAATCCTCTTTTTATAGGAGGCTGGAAAAAAACACTAGTCATGTTGTTGATGCAGGAGCAAAAGAGCAATGTCAGGAAATACAAGCATCAATTCTGGTAACTATCAGCACAGGCAACATTGTACTTGTACAGGGACTTGGGAAGCGTGTCTATTGAAGTGACAGTCAACAGGGGCACTTCTGCAAGTTTGCCATACAGGAACAAATGCATTACCCAACTACTCAATCATTTCCAGGCTTTGTGTCAACAGAAATGCTAACAAACAAGTCAGTGTATTCTCTAAAACAGAAAAGAGGGGAGTATCAGCCTGATGAAAGCCTGCCTACGACCAAGGTTGTTACTGAGGCAGATACAAATCACCAGTTCCACGCAATTAAAGAAGAATGAGCGAGCCCTGGTTAAGAAACAAAACCCCACATAAGGGAGGTGGGGGTTATGGGTCACTGGAGCATGATGCCTGTTTGGGAAAGCCTGAGGATCTCTTGTATTTATCTTGTCACAATACACCCCACCATGTGTGGGGTTTAGACTTTGACTTAAGCCCCTGGCACCTCTTGATGCCCTTGAATCTAAAAAGAGCAAAGCAGAGGCACGGTAGCCTCTAAGCTCTCTGTTTGTTTTCAGCAGTATCTTCAGCTCCCTCTGATTTAAGAGGAGGGTGATTGTCCCTGGTAATTCTCTCAGACCTTTTTTTCTGCTTGCCATACATATAGCAGATGAATTACATTCCTTTCACAGTGTGACCAACCTTCCACTCATCCATGCTGGGTGGTCTATAACAGATACCTACCAGCATATATAGCTTGGTTGGCCTTCCCCCTGATCTTCACCAACACAACACTGCATTCTAGGCAGTCAATGCACAACCTGACATACAAGACAACCCCACCACCTCTTTCTCCTTACCTATCCCTTCTGAAGATCCTGTAGCCACCCACTGCAGCACACCAATCATGTGAATTGCCCAATGTGTAGGTGATGCACAGCAGCATCTTTCCATCTTGGCACCTTGGGTATGGGAGCAGGGGCTGGATATTTGCACTCTGAGAGCCGTGCTCCAAGACAACCAAGTGTGCTCGACAAAGAGGCAGTTCAGAGATGGAGCTTTTACATTATAAAGCAAGTGCATGTTGCCATGCTGACAGCACCAATACACAATGCCCAGTACCACCTTTCTGTCATGGCACTTTGGTCATGGGAGCATGGGCTGGATGCTTGCACTTTGGAGTTGGTTTCTGGAGTGCCTGAGATNCCAATACTGAGCTCTCCATGCATACACAATGCCCAGTACCACCTTTCTGTCATGGCACTTTGGTCATGGGAGCATGGGCTGGATGCTTGCACTTTGGAGTTGGTTTCTGGAGTGCCTGAGATTGATGCCCAGAGCAATAGAACACAGACTGCATTAGGTACTGTTAATTTTACTTAGCATAATATGAAGTACTTCTTTTCCTATAAACCCCCTGGGATGTGAAGTGGAACTCATCAGGTTATCCCCTCACCAACACAGTGCTCATACCTGTAGGAAAAAGTCAGCTCTTGTTCCTTTGAAGACAAGTTGCTTTCTTGGTTTTCCTCTTCACCAACCATAAGCACCCTAGAGAAGAGCAAACATACAACAACTGCTCCAACTTCCTTTATCCCAGGTGGTGGTTTTCCCCTCCCCTTTCCCTATGGATTGTGGGAACATGATGGGACCTGGTACACCTGAGGCACAGCCACTCATTGGAAAGTGCATTTAGCTCTTGGACTTTATTCTTTCAGTGTTTTGAGGGCTCTGCGCTTTTTGAGTTTTTATGTTTTCAGCAGCTGAGGTTTATCCAGGATTGTTTCTGGGTGGGCTGGCATTCCTGTACCAGTAAGTATCTCCATGTGAAACCTTTCTATATTAGGTTATTGTTATTGGATGTCTAGGCAGGGTGCAAGGGACTGGATGTGTGCACCTTGGGAGCTGACTCCTGGGATGTCTGCTAGCTACAGAGGCAGTACTCAGATGGAGGCTTTGGTGGCAAAGGAAGAGTGAATTGGTACTGTTCTGGAAGTCTCCTTGTGTAGGTGATGCCCAGCACCAGCTTTTAATCCTGACACCTCGAGTGTGGGAGCAGTGGCTGGACATTTGCATTCTGTGAGCCGTGCTCCAGGACACCCAAGGTTGCTCAGTAGAAGGGCAGTACACATGGAGTTTTTGATGGCAAAGCAAAGATGGATTGCCATGTTGGTGGCACTCTTCCAGAGGGCACCATGTGTAGGTGATGCACAACAAAATCTTTCTGTCCTGGCATGCTAGGATTAAGAGCAGGGGCTGGATATCTGCGCTTAGGGAGCTGGTCTGTGGGCAAGAGGAGAGTGCTGTCCAGTGAGGCTTTACAGAGACAGAGTTTTAGGTGAGTGAGGATACCCATGTTGGTATCCTCACACCATTTTCTACAGCTTACCACACGTAGGTGATACCAGTGCCAGATTACAGGTAAGTGACCAATAAATCTCTTTGACTAGCGGCATGTGACCTCGTTTGTGTCTTATCTAACCCCGGGTATAACAACGAATCGCCCTGGCTCGGGTCCTCCTGGACCGGAACGGGGTCACTGCTCAGAACCGGCCCCGTGGCGCTCCGGCTGACACGAGGGGCAGTGATGGGTCCCGATGGAAGGGCCGGGGCTGTGGGACGCGGGGAGAAGCCGCTGCCGAGAGCCACAGGCGGGGTTAAAGGGGCAGAGAGGAGCAGTCCTGGTGGACACCGGTGTGGAACTGGCGTTGCCGGGGCTGGGGCTGGGCTCTGCCCGCAGCTCTGCCCGGGAAGGAACAGGAGAGAGGCGTCGGCGGGGACGGGCCTGGGGGGACGCCAGGGGCCGGGGGATGAGCGGGCGGGGCGGGGCCTGTGAAATTAGGAGGCGGGGCGAGGACAGCTTTACTGCTCTAAAGGGAGGGGCGGAAGCGTGATGTCCATAAGAGAAGGAGGGCGGGGCGGGGCCAGGTTAGGTTCCGCCGTGGTCCGCTCCCGGAGCCGCCGGTTCTCCGGGAATAGCGCCCGGAGGTCGGAGCCCGGCGCCTTCCGACCGCTCTGGGGCTCCATGCGGTGCCTGCTGCCGCCGGCGCGCCCCCCGGTGGCTGCGGGCGGTACCGCGCCCGGGGCCAGTTGAACCCTCGGGGGCGCTTGGCACGGACACTAGGGCACGGTAGCGGTGCGGTGCCTCCCCCTAGCGGAGGAAGGGCAGCACAGCAGGGACGCGTAGGGGAAACGAGGTGCGGGAGCAGGGAGATGCTGCGGGATCACAACATTCCAGTTGTTTCCCTTCCTCTTATCCCAGGGGTTCACTGACCACTCTTCCACCTCTCCTCCAGCTCTGGGAGCGTGAAAGAATCTCTTGCTCCATGGAATTCTAAACTCCAGGTCTACAAACCCATCACTTCCGTGCCTCAGCAGTGTTGCCCGCGATCATTCCCAGCCTAGCCACGGTCAATCAGTAAAGTGCTGGCTTTTGTAAGGCAGGATCCTTAGAGATGAGCTTAGAGGTGTCCAGGACTCACCCCGCTGCAGCCTCTCTGCAGCCTGGTGCAGTGCCACGTCTGGGCACGCTGGAGTGAAACAGCAGAGGTGCTGGGTGACTCAGATCAAACACTGCCATTCATCACTCACACTGCACCTTACATCCCAACCCATGCTGCTGAGCCCAGCTCTAGAAGTGACACTGCCCTCATTCCTCTCCCCTGGACATGGTCCCTGCCCCGCAGCCACCAGCAAAGTCACCCCAGGCCCATTCTCTAGTTTAAACCTCACCAATGCTAACCCATGTCTATCTTCATGTGCTGCATGAAATGTTGTTTCAGTTCCATTTTCACCAATGGCCTATTTGTATCATGTAAGTCACCATCAGTGTAGATGTCAATACCTTCCTTGTTGGAAAGCCAAGACCTAAAGGAGTATGAAAAGTGAAGCTTCCTTTTCCTATTGTTTTCTCCAGGTTGACTTGGAACCCCACAGGTCTCCCTCCACTGTCCCATGGGTACTCCATGTCTGCCCACGTGTCCCTGCATGGCCTGGAGCTGGGTCCCATGAACCTGACCTTTGAGCTTGTGGCTCATACATGTTGGGGCTGCGCCTTCACTTCTTCTGTGTCATGGGGAGGCCAGGGGGTTCCTCACCCCCACCTCTGCATGCACTACATCACCTACAGCAACTCCTATGTCATGTGCATTTAAGTAGGGCCCCCCCCGCCCTGCATTGTGGGGACCCCCATTCTGACCCCCCAGAAGACCCCCCCCAACACCAGCAGCTGCCAAACAACTGTTTATTAACTGCCAACAAACTGGCCCGTGGGGGGTACCCCCCCAAATTTGGGCTCGTAACAATGACTGCACAGGCTCCAAACTCCTCTGTGTCACCGCAGGAGGTGCACTGGGGTCCTTGATCACCCATCATGGGACTGGGGGACAGAAAGGGAAGTGGGTGTCACCCAAACTGGTGGGGTGGGGAGGAAAGGCTCCCCCAAACCCATGCCCACCCCTCCAAGATCACCTTCATGTTCAACACGCTGTCAAAGACGTCCCAGAGGCAGCCCTGGGGGGGATGAAACACACAAGTTAGG
>NDXB01022532.1:17444-39182 GCA_002631895.1 Agapornis roseicollis
TTTTTTTTTTTTTTTTTTTTTTTTTTTTTTTTTTTTTTTTTTTTTTTTTTGTCACAGGAGAAACTGAAGTACAAAAGTCCCATGACAGTCAAAAATTATTAATTACAGACTCACACAAATCAACGCAAGAATCTCAAACAGCCTTTTATTTAACCTTCCTTCAATGAACCCCATGCTTTTTGCCTGACTCTCAGTTTTCAGCTTCAAGATTAATAATCTAAGTGAAAAAGCATGCCTAGAATTTAAGTGAAAGCTTAAAACAACTAAATTTTATGCTCACACACTGTTATATAAACTCTCAACATAATATAGATGTCCCTAACACAATGACACCCTACACACTTTGTTTGATATAGGTCTGAAAGTCTAGTTTAAGATTCCTGATGAGGTGCCATAGTCTACAAATCAAATCTTATTTCCTCCTATATCACAAATGCAAACTAAATTCTACAACCAATTTAGTCTGTGGGTTTTTTTTTTAATTTGATGCTATGGAGGTATAGCCATTTTGATTTATTGAAGAACACAGCTGAATGAGTCCAGTTTAGCAGATGCTAAAAAGTACATCTAACTAAGTATGAAAGCCCAAACATAAATGAAGGTAAAAAGTGTTTCCTCTACTTTAGAATGACAATCTGTAGTGACTCTGTCATCTTCCCATTTCAAACCCTAGTCACTTTAGTGTTTTATTTTGGCTTTGATTTCTGTTTAAAGATGTTCTGTCAACATTTTGGAGCACCTCAATCGATCTTCCTGATATAGATCAAGGCTGACAGAGAAGCAATTGACTTTTTGGTCTCATAATTAAAATACTTTCCTCTTTTTTCATGTTACTCTAAAGTATTGATCTATGAGACAGATATGGCTTTAAACACATACCTTAGAAAAACAGTGAATATTAGTAGCTCATTAGTTCCACTGCATCTTCAGGGAGATCTGAAATATTTTTACAGATAATTCATGTGATATTGTGCCATAATTTTTTTCTTACTGCACCTGTCTACATTAAAGCATAAAATATCAACTACCATTGAAACTTGACCAGTGCAGCTTGAAATACCAACCGAAACAATAGCAAGGACTGCATCTTGGACTATTCATTTATAATGATAGAAAAATAAACATTTTTCTTTGGTAAAATGTTTTCAAATTTTAGCAAAATACCAAATAAAGCATGTGTCTGCTATGACAGCTTAATAAACAATGAAAGAGCTGTAAAAATGTCCATCTAAATAGGTCTTTTTCTGCAACAAGGTTCATGTAGTTTTATTAAAGAGAAAAATTCTAAAAATCTTCTAAAAAATGAATATAAGAGATATAGCCTACATACAGACATGATGTTTTTATAGTGCTGAGGCTGAAGAATGAATGTTAACACAAAAAAAAATCAGGAAACTACTTTTATTATCAAACCAAAATAATTACTATTGACAATGCTTAATATGATATTATGTATGCTATAAAACCTTGCAGAACCATGGGCTATTTTAGTGCCATTCTTTTTCCTTAGAATCAAATACTTTCAGCTTAGATATAAAGAGCTTACTAAATACAAGTGCATTTTTCAGGAATGCCAAGGCAAGGGATTTAGGATGGTCATCAGAAGGAGACAGATGAAGACAAACATCAGCACTGCTTCAACATAATTAAATAGGTAAAGCATCTATATGCTCCTCTTTTAGAGGTCACAGCAATCAACTGAACTTTTAAACCTATCAAGCAAGAGAGGTATTTATCTAAGGTGGTTCAGCAATCATAGCATGCATTCTTGTCCAAAAAGTTTGAAGGTTTCCATGTACCATTTTCAAAATTACACCACCAGTGCAATCACTTTTAGCCCTCAGCCACAGAACTGCCTCCTTCACTGTCTCTGCACGCAAGTCAGAACTCACTGCTTTAAACCTCCTCTTAGTCACAAAACATATCTGACACACACTCCTGTTTAAGAGTCATCATTTCTTACCAGTGCAAAATCTGGTCAGCAATTTAAGACACACTATGTGAGATTATGAGCATCCCTGCAGTGTCCTTTACAAGCAATGTTTCTGTGACATCTTGTTTCTGTGACATCTTATTTCTTTGACTAAGAGACATTTCTTCTCACCACATGCCCTGACTACATTTAAGAAAGAGGTTTAAATGCCACAAATGTCAAGCAGTTTTCCTTAGAGAACAATGGATTTTATCCCTGTGGGGTTTTTGTCGATATGTATTGTGATTGGAAAAAGGAAATTAAGTTAAAACAGAACCAATAGTTTGCTTAATACATAGACTTATACTTCCTATAAACCAAACAGGAGGAGGCATATTCAACTTAGATACAGAGGGAGGGGAAAGTGAATAAGAACTTTGAAAAGGAAGTTCTTTACTGTGAAGGTGGTGAGACGCTGGAACAGGTTGCCCAGGGAACTAGTAAAGGCTCCATCCTTGGCAGCAATCAAGGCCAGGCTGGACAGAGCCTTGGGAAACATGGTCTAGGGTGAGAAGTCCCTACCCATGGCAGGGGGTTTGGAACTAGATGATCTTAAGGTCCTTTCCAACCCAAACCATTCTATGATTCTATGACCCCATGTAACTTTAGACAGGTATCTACTTCCAGTGAACAGGCAGCACTGAGGGAACTCTTTATCACACACAGAGACTATCTCTGAGTCAGAAGCATTACCCTGGCTTTCTAACTCATTTTTTAATGCTGCACAAAAAGCTTTGAGAATTGTTGATATTTCTATTTGGTGGCAGTGTTTTTTCAGTTTTCCATAGTGCTTGACACCTTTTAAACCTTTTTTCCAACTTTTCTCCCACATTTTCGATTTGTAAATGGAAGCCCTTCAGAACTGACTCATTCTAACAACAGAAAAAGTTATGCCATTTCCAAAGTTTTCCATAGTCCATTTCTTTTTTTAATGATCCTGAAATAGAGTGATATTCACTGAGAATTCAGCATCCTGCCTGACAAACCTTTTAGTTTCACCCCTCTCTGATGGAGGGGATTATAATCCCCCTTTTTCCAAGCTATTGCCCAAATTACTTGGAAATACGTAAGGAACTATAGTTTAGTGTCTGATAAATTTACTTCTGAGTTAAAAAAATGTGTTTTGTAGAAATTTGTAGAATCACACACAGTTTGTAGAAATCACATACAAACACATTCTTGGCCTTTTAATTTTTTCTACTAATAGCAGAAATAGCACAGGAACCTTTCAATACACTTAGACAGCACACAGTTATTCAAAAACTGACTTTATCTATTTTTAGCAGCAGGGTTGGTTTTTTCTTTTGTTCTGGGCTTTTTTTGCTGACAACTATGAGGTAAGGTAGAACATCCCCTTTCCATATTCTGAGCTCCTCTCCAGGAGGTCATGGTGCTCAGGCATTATTTTATTTAGCTAGAAAAGAATTTTTTACAACTAGGATTTTATCTCATAATTCTAATAATTTGTGTATACTTATAACTTCTCTAGAGTTCCTAATTTCTGCATGACTTTCTTGTAGTGTAAATGAGGATACCATGGCAGCTGTGGTGGCTAACTAATAAGATTATTTTTATCATTTGTATAGTTATTTGGAATGGATCATGTACCTGTAGGCAACCAAAAAAGGAATCAAAAGGATTGAGTTAATCAGGGTGACTTTTTTGAATGTCTGCAGGAAGATTCTTTCTAATATCTGAAGCTAGCTTTGAAGAAAGTCCCACATGAAATAAATACAACTCTTTGGAGAAGGAAAAAAAAATCAGTTTCAGTCTAAAACCTGAAACGCAAAAGGAAAATCTTGTAGGAAGGACATTTGAAGTTTTTATTCATAAAGCTATATTTGCAGTTCACTTCCTCACGGAAAAGTGCATGTATATTCTGCTTAGTGCATGTGTCTGAAACACGACTCAAGTTGGAGAGTTACCAAGGCTTGGATTTCACATCAAACGCTTTAAATGTTAGAAGACCTTCGCAAATTAGAAGTCTTGACTGCAGATAAATTTTTATTTTGATTAGGTCTCGTGGTCCTTGGATTCAAATTTCTGCTTGCATACTAACAAGAAGAAAGGTAGGTTCATAGGAAGAGAAACTATTTAATCAGACCTCAGTCTCTGTATTCCCACTGCATTTGAGAAACAGCAACAACAAGCATACTTGGTACTGTTGTGAAATGGAAAATTACTTCTCTTTCTGAAGAATATTTTCCAGTATGGGAGCAGTTCTATGTGTTATTTTCCAGTAAATTATTTATTAAATGTCACTCTTCACAGCTTCTCAAAGCAGCCTGGATATTAGCTTCACAAACACAATGTCTGGGTTGTTCTCTTTTCTCCTCTCCTCCTGTTTTTAGGGACTCGAAGCATTCTATTTCTCTTCCAGCTGGGAAAGCTGGAAGTATGTTTCCTTTACTGTTCTTTTATGAGAGGAGCTCCTTGCACACCTTCCTTTCTTATGGTCTTTATTTCCTTTCAATTAGCATGTAAGTCCTTCAGCATATCAGTATTCAAAACTATTGGAGTACTGTGTGCAGTTCTGGTGTTCTCAACACAAAAAGGACATGGAACTGTTGGAACAAGTCCAGAGGAGGGCCACAAGGATGACCAGGGGACTGGAGCACCTCCCATATGAAGACAGGCTAAGAAAGTTGGGGCTGTTTAGTTTGGAGAAGAGAAAGCTGAGTGAAGACCTCAGTATCTGAAGGAGGGCCTACAAGGATGCTGGAGAGGGACTCTTCATTAGGGACTGTAGTGACAAGACAACAGGTAATGGGTTCAAACTTAAGCAGGGGAAGTTTAGATTGGATATAAAGAAGAAATTCTTTCCTGTTAGGGTGGTGAGGCACTGGATTGGGCTGTCCAAGGAAGTTGTGAGTGCTTCACTCCTGGAAGTGTTCAAGGCCAGGTTGGGGGAAGCCTTGGGTGACATGGTTTAGTGTGAGGTGTCCCTGCCCATGGCAGGGAGGTTGGAACTTGATGATCTTAAGGTCCTTTCCAACCCTAACTATTCTATGATTCTATAATTCTAGAAATCATGGAGGTGGAGGGGAAAAAGAACACTATAGTGCTGAAAGATAATAACTCCAAAACAGAAGAGTTTTTTTGACACAAGACTGATCATCAGACACAGCTAGGATCAGTATAAGCCACTTCTGACAGAACAGACATCTCACCTGTCATAATCCTTGATAGTTAATTGTAACTCTGGGGTTTGTAGTATCAGTATGCATGACAAGCAGCTATTTATACATCTTTTTGCTTCTTCTCTGTATGAAAGCCACTTTCTTTTCTCAGAAACTGTAATGCCCTCTGCTGCACTTTCTGCTACAGATTTTATCATGGAAAACCTGTGTTACATCTGAAGAAGCTTTGCCTTCCATGTTTTGGGTTTTTGTTTTGTTTTGTTTTGTTTTTCAATGACTGATAGTCTCTGTTTCTAAAGTTTTCCTCAATGTGTACCACAGAAGTCTCATCTGGCAGACCAGCTCCTCCCTTTTTGACTAGGATAGAGTTCTTGAACAGCTACTTCTAATAAACTACTTGCTTGCAGCAGAGAATAATTAAACACATCATTTATATTTTCTGGGTGGCTGATTAACTCAGAGATGTTTATGCTCTATCACAAGTTCCATGTGTGTCTCATGAGCCTCTGCGGTTTCCTAATTTCTAGTGAATAGACATGCTCACAGATGTCTTGTTCAGTTAATGGTGAAATTCTGGCTCACTGAAATCAGTGGCCAAGCCTCCAAATAGCTTCACTGGGGACAAATTTTACACATTATCCTTCCAGTAAATTCAGCCTCAAGTAGACATGCATACATTTACAAACGCTGAACCACCAAAGGTTAGCTTTCATTGTGAAATAATAGACAACATGTCCGAGCATGTGCTCAGGTCACAGGCAGCACTGAAACTCAAATGGAAAAATGCTAAGGTGGATTTTAGACACATTGCAGAAGATTTTTAAATTATGAAAGAAATAGAAATATATATTGCAAATCAGAGAAATATGAAGAAAGAAGAAACAGGATTTGAGGCAGCATAAATTGACAGCATGTAACCCTACTAACAAACCCATTGGATAAAGATTGAAACTGAAGACTGAGGCACCACCTTCATAGGTTCATGCCGTGTCAGTTTAAAGTGTCACCCTTCCCTGCCCCCCTTGCTTTCTGCTCTGTGTTTCCTGGAAACAAAAGGGCAGTAGGTCCTTTCTTAATTCATAGGTTGGTATATCAACATCAAATAAACTTCCCAGTGGTTTGAGATAACATGTCAGCCAGTGATACGTGGTGGCTAAGCAGTAGTAAAAGGATGGAATGATGTTTGGATCCAGTAACCTATTAGGTCTCTGCAGATAAAACATTAACTCTGAGAACTCATGTCTGCAAGCGTATTGCAGTCACAGTCATGGACTGAGAGAGTTAAATACTTGAAAATATATGGGGATATATGAAGCCCATTGCTAACGTAAATACTTTGTATATAAGAGGTCTGAAAGTCATGGAATGTCCAAAAATGGAGTTTGGGGTACAGTGACATAGTTACCTACCTGAGACAAACACACATTTTGAGTTTCTACTATTCAGTGGTGTTGTAGCAAGGAGATCTGGATGGACCAGAGCTGGACAGCAAAGGACCTTTTCCTCATAAAAGGTGGATGTAGCTGGTGGGATTCACTGATGTTTGAAAGAAAAAGCCATGCTAAGTGATGAGAAACATGGGATTTTGCACATGTAAACTAATGCTTGTATGTCACATATTTACGAACACTTGATGATGCTCTGTTGCTTGTGTATTGAGGTCAGCCATGGAAGATGAAAGTCTTCTAGTTCATAGCCCTGTTTAACACAGAAAGAAGGACTGAGATAAATTAGGGTTTGTGTTGGTTGGGGTTTTCTCTGTTTTTGTTTTTGTTTTTGTTTTTTTTTTGAGGGTGTTTTTTTTGTTTTGTTTTGTTGGGTTTTTTTTTCAGTGGAGAATAAGCTCAGATTATGTTTCTTTAGTGACACAAATGAAGTAGTTTCTAATTGATCCTCCAGGGCACCTGCAGCACCTTCTGCCAATCAGGAAATGGAAAGAACAATGTTTGTTTTCTATAGAAAGAAAAGATTCAGCTTTCAAATGTATCACAGAACAGTATGAAAAGATGTTTGTAGACAGGCAAGGACAGCATGAAGTTAGTACCAGCTGCAATTGAAAGTTCACAGGAGGTTTGCTAAAGCTAATTCCTGATGCTGAGCAGACATGAATCAGAGCCGCAAGGTGCTTGACATTTTGATAGTGTGTTTTGCAGACCTTTAATGAATATATAAAGAGCAAATGGTGGAATAATGAACGTACAAAACTACAGAGCAAATGGCAGATTTTTTTGTTGAAAGATAAAGCTAGATAACTAACAGTAGATAGTCATTGTATGTGACCTCCTAGAATAACAGAAAGAAATAATCAGGTACACAAAGGAATGTTGCCTGGATTTTCTGTAAGAAATGATGTTCATAATGATGCACTTTAATATGGGCATTTTCCTACAGTGACGAATCAAGTGCCTGATTTTGATAATCCCAGAAAAGAAAGGATTTTAATTCTTTAAATACAAACAGGAAGCTGCTGCTTTGGGAACACATTCACATCGCCCGAGCAGATTATTCTTTTAAAACAATCCTGCCCAATTAGGCAGATCCTATGTAGAGCATAACTACAGATTCATGAGTAGTGAAAGAAAACATAGCAGATACGGTAAAGCAGAGCAGAGGAGATTGCAGTTGGCTATCATTATCACCTGTGTCATAACTTACAGGCAGTGAAATGGCCTAAACAGATCAATAATTGCAGATTTCCCTTGACTGGTGGAAGCAGCAGATATCCCTGTCTGTTCATGACTCAGAGCTGCATTGGAGGCCATGTAGTCTCTCACACAGCTCACCTGCCAAGCCCTGGAGCTCCTCTGATCCCAGACCTGCCAGCCCACACCACCACAGCCTCTCTGCTGTCACTGTCCTGGGGTGGTCTTCAGATGAGGGTGAAGGTAAGGCTGGCCAGCAAAAGAAAGGCTCCTCCAAATGCTGAGAGGTAGGATTCTGAGACCCTTCTCTCTGCAAATATTTGTTCATCTCTTTAAAAATGTTCCTTTAAAATGCACCCTTCTCCCTGCACCCCCTTCCCCCTATCATAAAAGTTTATGATGTCACAGTGGAAGCTGAACTTTGATAATCCACAATATAGAGAAGGAGACACTGAATGGTAAGCCATGTGACAGTCCTTCCTTGGCTCTGCAGCGATCTGGGAGAGTGAAGGAGCTACAATCAACTTTGCACTGATTTGCACTGATGTAATTTTATTGGTAACACCTCCTGTGGCAGCTTTAATTCCAGGAAAAGACTGGAGAGGTGGAAGGGTCATTCATCTAGATGTAATGTCTACATTCAGGATAAAATGTAACTCTTTTCCAAGAAATCTGTTTTATTTATAGAGAATTCTAATATATTGGGCCAGAATCAGATCTCTGAAAAGGGTCAGTGTTAGTTCTAGGCTTCCAGTTCTGAAAAAATCTGCAATCACAACCTTCAAGTTGAAATAAATAAAACTTGTGGTAACATGCTATTGTATGTGTCATACTGTGCAGCCATTAAGACCCTGGCAGTAGATGATTCTTTCCTTTACTGTGCTGTAAAAGGTTTCCATGTTAACAGAACAATCAGCTTTTTTTTTTTTTTTAAATCATAAATTTCCATTACCAAGCTGTTCAGTGTGGGTGAACACTGTCATTATCGTAGCTTTTCACCGCAGAAGACTGTAGAATGAATAAATAAATGCTTATTTCTAAAGCCCCTCTTCTTGAATCTAACATCTGTCACTGAATGAATAGGGAAAGTCAAGCACCGTTGCCTTCCTCTTAATCCTTCAACACATCTATAGCTCACATACTCTCAGTCATCAGCTGAATTCATCAGCTATTCTTTTAGAGATTTTTTGATTACACATCATTTCAAGATGCTTGCTTTACTATTATTAATATTAATAATATCAACAACAATTAATAAAGTATCAGCACCATAGAATCATAGAATAGTTAGGCTTGGAAAGGACCTTAAGATCATCAAGTTCCAACTCCCCTGACATAGGCAGGGACACCTCACACTAAACCATGTCACCCAAGGCTCTGTCCAACCTGGCCTTGAACACCGTCAGGAATGGAGCATTCACAACCTCCCTGAGCATTCCAGTGCCTCACCACCCTAACAGGAAAGAACTTCTTATTTACGTTTTACCTGAACTTCCTCTGTTAAAGTATGAACCCATTGCCCCTTGCCCTAGCGCTACAGTCCCTAATGAATACTTCCTCTCTGGCATCCCTATAGCCCCCCTTCAGATACTGGAAGGCCGCAGCCTTTTCTTCTCCAGGCTGAACAGTCCCAACTTTCTCAGCTTATCTTCATGTGGGAGATACTCCAGTCCCCTGATCATCCTCGTGGCCCTCCTCTGCACTTGTCCCAACAGTTCCATGTCCCTTTTATGTTGAGGACACAAGAAATGCACACAATACTCCAGGTGAGGTCTCACGAAAGCAGAGAAAAGGGACAGGATCATCTCCTTTGACCTGCTGGTCATGCTCCTTTTGATGCAGCCCAGGATATGGTTGGCTTTCTGGTCTGCCAGCCCACACTGAAGCTGGCTCATGTTCATTTTCTCATCAACCACCACCCCCAAGTCCTTCTCCACAGAGCTGCTCTGAATCTCTTCTCTGCCCAACCTGTAGCTGTGCCTGGGATTGCTCCCACCCAGGTGTAGGACCTTGCACTTGTCATGGTTAAACTTCATGAGGTTGGCATCAGCCCACCTCACAAGCGTGTCAAGGTCCCTCTGGATGGCATTCCTTCCCTCCAGCGTATCCACCGGACCACACAGCTTGGTGTCATCGTCAAACTCACTGAGGGCTCACTCAATCCCACTGTCCATGTCAGTGACAAAGGTGTTGAGCAAGACCAGTCCCAACACCAATCCCTGAGGGGCACCACTCATCACTGGCTTCCAGCCGGACACTGAGCCATTGACCACAACGCTCTGCATGTGGCCATCCAACCAGTTCTTTATCCACTGAGTGGTCCATCTATCAAATTGATGTAAGGATATCATGTGTGGCACTGTTGAACACTTTGCACAAGTCCAGGTAGATGACGTCAACTCCTTTGCCCCACAAGCCAAACAAACTGAGAAATGGAAATACTAGCTGGTAATCCATAATGAGTGTTTCAGGTGTGAAGAGTTCATGAAACATCTGAATAGTATTAACAGGGGTATTCCACCACCGTGGTTTAGAAATGAAACAAAAGCTTCACCAGCACCCTCAAAAGATAATTCAGTCAGTGTGTTCTCACAGTTCAGCTTCACTGTAAAATCAAACCAGTTCTGATCCAACTCTCAATCAATACATAATCCTGGGAGAACAGTCTTATGAGATAGTACAAATCCTCTTTATTTAGACAACACGAGAAGAAAAATTTATTTGATATCCTATTGAGTATTTCAGAAATTGAAGTAACAAATAGAAGTACTGAATGGAACAGAAAGAACATACAAGCTAATAAGTTGACTTTAGAAATTTGGAAATTAGCATTTTGCAAGCTGGGACTGCTTTTATTTCCCTCTGAAATAATAGTAAATTCTTTTTGGTGCTTTCCCTCACACATCTTACTGCTAAGACCCCTAGACAAAAGAAACAAGATAATTCTTTCTAGATTAGGTTTTATCTGGCTCTGGAAAAACCTGTGGCCCCAGAGAGATAGAAGCCCAGGACAGAGCAGTTCTGCTGGCAGGAATAAAGTGCACTCCATTGGGCAATAAGACTTCTTGCTTTGTTGAGAACTTTTTCTTCCAGATCAGCCAGTATTAGGTAAGTGGGCAGGGAAGAAGGTCAGCCTTACCTGGAAAAGAGAATTCTTTCTACAGAGCACAGAGCTCTAATGCATATGCCTATACTGGGCTAGTGAAACACACAGCTCTGAACTGAACAATGAATATTTTTGGCCTTCCCTGTTTTCTTCGTAACAGCAGGTGTTGTGCCCACCCCTGTATTTAAGCTGCCTGAAGAAGACACAGACATTGTACCAAGTCAGTGTGTTCTCTCATCTTTACCCTATATTGGCCTTCCAGCTCTTTCTCAGGTCATGATTTTCAAAGCTCTGAGCCAGGATGGTAGAACCACCCCCAGCCTTTCCCTTGTACATCTCCTTACAAGTTATGGGCTGTGACAGCTTTTTTGGGGAGCAGTTATGCTTTTGTATGAACAGTTTTTGATGACCCATTTCTATTCAGCAGCAGACGTGCTCCCATTAAGTTTTAACTTTTGCCTACAGCTATTTTCTTTCTTGATATGAAAGGCTTTTGCAAGACAGCAGAGAGCTGTGACAAGAGTGGATCCAGGGGTACTGAGTGTCTAGCATTGAGCTGGGGAGATGGGGGAAGGAAGGATAAAGGTACAAGGAATAGGGTCTGTGTGCTTTGAGTGAGTACAGATGTGGTTACTTGGAGAGATCCTATGGGCCAGGGACTGTAGGTCTTGGGATCTTGGCAGTGCATTAGAAAGCAGAAAAGGCATAGGCACTCTGAATAAAACATTTCTGCCAAAAGCCTAAGCATGCAAGAAAGGGCCCCTGACAGCTAGGTGGAAATGGGCTAGAACAGCAGTTCTTGCCTCAGTGTCGTGAGTGAGATTTTCACAGTGGTGGCATCCTTCCTTGCAATCCCTGATCAGCAACTTCGCACTCTGTCTTCCCTGCCCTTACCAAGATTCACTGCCCTGAGACATGGCAACAGCTTATACAGCAACTTTCTGCCATGCATCCTTCCCTTCCCCTTGAATCCTGACATCTAGCAAAGCAGCAAAGCAGCAAACCTACATAACAAAAGCCTAATAGGATACAGAAGATCAGGGAAAATCAATGGACCTTGGATTGTGTGTCACTGGGTAGTGAGTGGATGAAGCAGGAAAACACTAGAAGGGTCAGCAAGATATGAAGGCACCACAGATCCTTTTGGAGAAGGGATACAAATAGATGAAACTAAGACATATTAGAAATCTATTTCTCTTTAATTTTGCCATTGGATTTACTACAAAACAAGAAGGTTTTCCATATAATCACACACACACACATCTCCCACACATCCACACACCCATTCCTGGGTGATCAGCGTGTTCACAGCCTTCACCAGTGAAGACGCAGGCAATGTCTGACACACAAATGATACACTGGTTGCCTCATTTGTTAGCAGATGATGCAGACAGCTGTCCATACACACCAAAGAAACTGTTTCTCATGGTCTAGATAGGCTCACCTGGGTTGAAAGGTTATTTGTGCACAAAATGTGCAAAAGTGCACAGCGTGCGCACCAAACAGCTTTGTTTTGGAGAAT
Source organism: Agapornis roseicollis (assembly GCA_002631895.1). Taxonomy (NCBI): domain Eukaryota; kingdom Metazoa; phylum Chordata; class Aves; order Psittaciformes; family Psittacidae; genus Agapornis; species Agapornis roseicollis. The sequence continues at coordinate 29,827 of NDXB01022532.1, forward strand.
ATGGGAATGCTGGCATCAGGTCTGTCACACCATGCTTGCTTTCTTGCTATCCAAGATCGGACCTTCAGAATTGAGATAAGCTGCACATAAACTTGTACTAATGCTGTTAGTGTTTGTCTACCTGTGGTTTTCAAGTTAAAACATTTGGGCACAGTACGTCTAAAGGGGACATTTAACAAAGGAGTTTCTCACCAAAAACAGAAGTGTAAGTATCAGGGAAGACCCACCTTTAATGCAGTATCTGGACTTCATTCATACAAATTTTTGATTTGGTCAGCATTCATAGGCCCAGAAGCAAGAAGCAAAAAGGATGCTTTTTTAAATCTAGACTATTGCATGTTCTCTTTGTTCTCTTAATTAGGAAAAAAATGTTTTAAAGTAGTTTGTGTCACTCTTTTCTCTGAGGTTTATGAAGAAATCTCCCAGATCCATCCCTTCTTTTCTAGCAGCAGTTAGCTTCCCTGCTTGAATTAATTAAAATTCAGTGGTTTTTTCTAGCACAAAATATTTTGCCTCAGAAGGGGCAAGTTGCTTGATGGCCTTTGGCCCATGTCTCAAATGTTCTAATCCACAAAAGACAGGTTTTATAATTTGACACAAACATATTTGAGTCAGTTCCACAGCATTTTCTAAACAGTCTGTGGTATTCTTTTTTGGTTGCTTGTTTCAGAGTTGTTTCACAAAATGTACTCTGGAAAAAGTACCATCCTAGTCATGGTGCAAGACATAGTCCTAACAATGAATGAGGTTGTTATTTATGGCCTTTTAAAAGCAAAATCAATGACTCTTATTTTAGAAAGTTATTTTGGTTTTGGGTTTTTTTCTTCTCAAAAAATGAGACAAAAAGAAACATTTAGAAGTTATTTTTTTTAAACCTGTCTGTCTTCTAAAATAATTGTTCCTGATGTTAGTGTCAGCCATCCTTTTATTATATCAACAACAAAAATATCCCTTACCACTGCTGCCTGATTTTCTTCCTGTCTAGGTTTTCTACATATATTTTTACATAGTCTTCTCCAGTTATCTTGGAATCTACTCTTTCTTTTTATCCTTACCATTAGAATTCCAACCCACTTTCCTGTGATCTTATCTTTTATTTTTTCGTTCATTCTATATACAGTTCAAACACCTCAGGCTCAGTTCTTAAGTGTATTCATGGTGCTATCTTTAAATCTATGCTGTCAGTTAACACAATCTATTTTTGGACTTCTTTTTCACAATGTTTTGCCTTCATCCATTAATGTTAAGCACCTTTCTCTATTCTCTTCTTGGTTTTAGGAGCATTTTTTGGCTTCTAAAGTGCCCATCTCCTCTGTTTGTAGCAAAAAAACTGTGGGAGATGCCCTATGTTTTAAAGCTTACATTTTATTTTGAATTTACTGATAATGTAGATGAAGCTTTTTTTTTTTTTCCTGTGCATATATGCATTATAATATCAACTTGGCATAATCAGTTGTAGCCTGATTTTCTCAGATACTGAAAAAGTTTCACTTGCAGTTTTTCCTCCATGCTTGTTAGTTGTAAAGAATCAAGTCACTTCACTCAACTGCAAATTGGAAATAAATTGTCATTTCCTTTCATAATGAAAAAAAATACTGCAGGATTTCTGGTACCTCTAGGTCATTCGAAAATCATAGCTTTTAACATCTCTATTTGGAAAGTCCAACAGAGAGAAATTTGTATTCGTGAAACTAGTAGAAAAAGCCCATTAAACAAATTGTTTTGAGGAGACTGACTTGATTTTCTCCAGAAGAAGATAATACATTGGGACTGTTTTTCAGACATGTTCATTTTTGTAGTCATATAGGCATTGACAAATGACTGGCAGTAGGGGCTGTTTTCATACCCCTTCTCTTCACCTTGCTGAAAGGAAATGGAGGAATCATTCCTCTCTGAAAGAATTGGCTTTACTGGGGCATACAAATGGGATGAACACAGTGCTGTACTAAAAGGTGAATATACTGCACAGCAGAGGGAGGCAGGAGTGGAGTAACAAGTTTGACAAAATATGGACTTTTATTTTTCAGGCAACAAGAACAGTGAGATCAGGTTTTATTCAAGAAACATGTATTAGTATAAATACCATGTTGCTTTTATTTTTCTCTCCTTTTTCTCAAGCTAAAAGCTATGACCACAGCCAATTCCCTCAGCTTCACTGAAATGTTCTAAAAACATCTGCAGGAAAAAAAAATTACAGCTTTAGACAAGATTGCTTTAAATACTACTTGGTAGTTAGTGGCATTTCAAGGACTAAGCCTCCTAATATAGAAAATGTCCTCATATGAATTGTCTGTTTATTAAGAATGTAGCTACAGAGTATCAACTAAGAACAACTTCGTATATGCTAATTTAACTAATGTTTGCTGCTACCAATTGTGCTTCTCTGTGCTCTAAATTATTTCTGAAAGAATTATTTCAAGGATGATATACAGCTCTGTTGCCTGATGAAACAATATACAGGTCTTTGACAAAATCTATTATGGGTAACTCCTGACCATAATTTTATCAGTGTTTAATGTACAGTGCTTCTGGTTGCATTTCAAAAGAGAATTTTTTTTTTTTTTTTCAGACTAATCCTCACATTTCAAACCTTCCCAGTGACCAGTCTGCTCTGTTACAGTTAGTTAGGTGTCCTCCTTCCACTCTGTGTTGAGATGAATCACCACAGTAAATTTTCTTCCACTTATCCTTACTTCAATTGGGAATGGCTCTTAATACTTCTCCATAAACTTATCAAAATTATGTAAAGAAAAAGAAGGTAAACACATTGCTTAGGAGTTTGAAGCCATTTTGTGATGTGTTTATGGCAACAACTCAGATGTGCAGAAGTTACTAAAGGCACATCCAAGGACAATACTAACCAACTAATGCACAACTATGTGACTTATTATTATGTTTTTTTCCTGAGCAAGGAAGATGTCACTCTTTTCTTAATACAAAAGTGTGCACCAGCTGAGACTGTGTTTTAAGATGTCCCATAGAACACAATTGTACTCTCATTTAGTAAACATTCCTCATGTACATCCTTACCTTTGGAGAATTGTAACTTATATTTCATACCTGTTCTGAAGTACTTGAGAAATACACACTGAAGATAACAATTCTGACACTTTTACTCTTAAGCTACAACATCTAAGGCTGCTTTTAAAAAGAAAAATCAATTCCATGTCTGACTAGAGGATTAGGATAGGCTTATGGAATCACATCTACTTGCAAGAGAAGATGCCAATGCATCAGCTGTAAAACTTATTCTTTTCTGAAGCTGATGTATAGAAAATATGTCTACTTAGCTTAAACCATGCGTAAAAAAATAAGTGACTAGGTACAAATAGCTGCATGAGTACTTAAATTGTATTTTGATGTTGAAGTACTAAACAAGTGCTGGAAAGCAGACACAGGGACTGTGAGAATGAAGACCTTGGACCCACTGTAGGAAACGATCTGGTTCGAGACAGTATTAAGAACCTGAATGTACACAAGTCCATGGGAACTGATGAAATCTATCCACGGGTCCTGAAGGAGCTGGCAAATGAAGTTGCTAAGCCACTGGCCATCATATTTTAAAAATCATGGCAGTCAGGGAAAGATCCTAAGGACTGGAAAGAGGGAAATATAACCCCCATTTTCAAGAAGGGGAAAATGGATGATGCGGGGGATTACAGACCAGTCAGTCTCACCTCTGTGCCTGGCAAAATCTTGGAGCAGATTCTCCTGGAAGGCATGCTAAGGCACATGAAAATCAAAGAGGTGCTTGGTGACGGCCAGCATGGCTTCACTAAGGGGAAATCCTGCCTGACCAATTTGGTGGCCTTCTACAATGGGGCTACGGAACTGATGGACAGGGGTAGAGCAGTTGACGTCATCTACCTGGACTTGTGCAAAGTGTTCAACACTGTCCCACACAACATCCTTGTCTCTACATTGGAGAGACATCAATTTGATAGGTGGACCACTCGGTGGATAAAGAACTGGTTGGATGGCCACACGCAAAGAGTTGTGGTCAATGGCTCAGTGTCCAGCTGGAAGCCAGTGATGAGTGGCGTCTCTCAGGGATTGGTGTTGGGACTGGTCTTGTTCAACATCTTTGTCACTGACATGGACAGTGGGATTGAGTGCACCCTCAATAAGTTTGCCGATGACACCAAGCTGTGTGGTTCGGTGGACACGCTGGAGGGAAGGAATGCCATCTGGAGGGACCGTGACACGCTTGTGAGGTGGGCTGATACCAGCCTCATGAAGTTTAACCATGACAAGTGCAAGGTCCTACACCTGGGTGGGAGCAATCCCAGGCACAGCTACAGGTTGGGCAGAGAAGAGATTCAGAGCAGCCTGCTCATAGCAGCCTTCCAGTATCTGAAGGGGGCCTACAAGGATGCTGAGGACGGACTCTTTATTAGGGACTGTAGTGATAGGACAAGGGGTAATGGGTTCAAACCTAAACAGGAGAGGTTTAGATTGGATATAAGGAAGAAATTCTTTCCTGTTAGGGTGGTGAGGCACTGGATTGGGCTGCCCAAGGTAGCTGTGAATGCTCCATCCCTTGCTGTGTTCAAGGCCAGGTTGGACAGAGCCTTGGGTGACATGGTTTAGTGTGAGGTGTCCCTGCCTATGTCAGGGGAGTTGGAACTTGATGATCTTAAGGTCCTTTCCAAGCCTAATTATTCTATGATTCTATGATTCTATAATAGTTCCAGTGTTCCCAAATATCTTTAATACATGCCTTTAATATATATCTTTATCCTAGACTGTGAAAGATGGTTTATGTCAATTATTTTGGAAACTAACATTCCAGTTTGATTTAAGCTCACACATGTACACCAATGACAGTTGAACAAGAATCTGGGTGACGCCATGTGTTTGAAAATCATTGCATTTACTCGATGTCTAGAAGGTTGATCACTTTTTATTTTGATATTTTTTCATTGTGCTTTCTGAACGGAGCTTGTTATTTATCAACTATCATGGACATTTTTGGGTTTCATAGTGCTCAGGCTGGAAAATCTTTGTGGTTTTGTAACATGATCAATACCATATACTCACATATCTACCTAATGAAAGTACCATACTTGACCTTGCCATAGAATTATAGAATAGTTAGGGTTGGAAAGGACCTTAAGATCATTTAATGTATATGCATAACACAGTGTTTCAGTCTTCAGACTTACATTGCCTATTTTTACTTATGCTTGTCAAGTACTTGTGAGTTCATGCCTTGACTAAACTATATGAGAGTTTAGTATAATGCCATGAAAACAATGTTATCAGGATTGAGTTTGAATGATCTAGATAATAAATGTATATCTTATTAACTTTAATTTGCTGTTGTTGAGATCAATTAACCTGTAGGATAAATTACTGTATCATTAAAATATATGCTATACTTACCTCATGTATGTAGCATACACAAGATAAATATGCAGTTCTCATGTATTACCATATATTTGCTCATATCAACCTCCTTATTAGCATGGGTGTTGATCCACATTCAACATATTTGAAACTGATGCCTGCATTCACAAGTTAATAAAGAGAAACTAATTAAAGAAGTAGGATGTACATAAAAATAAGGCATCGGATTCATAACAAATGCACAGGAACTTGCAAATATCAACATTTAAATAGAATATTTTGAAGCACATTCTGCCTTTTAATGAGAAAAACAAAAACCTGTGGGTTTTTCTCCCCCATTTTTTTTAACATTTTATAGTAAGTTCATAAATCTTATTAGCCATAAAAATAGAAGTTCTCATTGCACAGAGAATTCTCAACAATATGTGAGGTGGGTGGTGCTGCATTTTATAAAAAGCTCTGTGTGTTTCTGATCCCCTGACTTTATTAGGTATTAACTGATAACTGATTTGCATGGTAATTTTATGATCTTAATATATGTCTGATAAGAATAATGTATATAATATATATGTGTGTATATATGCATAAGTGTACATTATGTGTGTATATACATGAGTAATTCATATTTTGTTTTCACTCTCTGTTGATGTGAAAATATAAAGCCAAATTTGCAAAAAGGAATTTATAAGACACTGAACCATGGCAGTCTCCTATCTTTCTTTTTCAGAAGAAAAAAATTTGTTGTTATTTCTGATTTGATACACAGAGTAATTTGAATATGTTCATTTAACCATGTAGAATAAATACCAGAAAATTTTGAAACAACAGTATTAATTTTTGTTAGTGTGATAATTCTATTGTCAGTCTTAAAGTTTAACTTACCCATTATTAAAGCATTTTTCTGACATTTTGGAATAAGTGATCAAAACAGAAAAAAGAGAAAATGTGTAAGAGTGCTTTGGATGAAATTATTTACTTACACTCTTTTTCGTCCCATCTAACTTTACCCACCTAATTGATCTGCCTAATGTGTTGGACTTGATGATCTTAGAGGTCCCTTCCAACCTGGTGATTCTGTGACTCTGTGATTCTGTGATAGTCATTATAAAGTGAATGGAAGGAGAATATCAGTATATATAAAATGGAAGGGTTTCTTCTTTGACTAGATAAGGAGTTATGGATAATATGCTTTTACTTTACATATCTCATTTAGGTAACTGTAGGTAGGGCCAAGCAGATCCTGAAGGTCAGATGCACAGTGAATTACGTAAGGACTCCTATTAGATTTAATGGAGAGGTCCTTTTAATGCATTAAATTTTAATTCACTATTAAAAAAAAATAATTTCTCATGAGTAGACATTTAATCTTAATTATTTTCATAATCTTTTGCTAACTCTGCATGACAGGGAGGAAATCAAGAAGGAAATTTTACACTTCTTTTTCAAAAAACTTCTTCCTTAAATATTCTTGTTTGAGATTTATACATATATGTGTGTGGCTGTCCTTTCAACTCTCAAGTGTATGTTGTTCAGTGAAGACAGACTGCAATTATCCAATTGTCAAAAATATGTTTTGCTGGACCAAGCACATTCTCAGTTGTCTATGTTGTTTTAAGACTTAAGTATAGTTTATTGGGTTCCACACAGGAGCTGTAATTTAGTCAGTGTTTCCAAATTAAGATTCCATTGAGAAAATTACTTTATTTAAAAATAGCAATGATCTCACCACAGAGATGTCAATTCTACAAATACCTATCACATATCTTTTGCACAACACCAAAGCTTCTGACTGGATTCCAGAAGTTCCAGCAGACTCCATGTTACACCTTCATATAAGCACCACCAAACCCTACTTGGCAAGGATAAAAGACCGTAAGAGAGACAAACATCCCACATATTCATACAGAATGAAAGCCCTGTCCATCAGTTCCGTAGCCCCATTGTAGAAGGCCACCAAATTGGTCAGGCAGGATTTCCCCTTAGTGAAGCCATGCTGGCTGTCACCAAGCACCTCTTTGATTTTCATGTGCCTTAGCATGCCTTCCAGGAGAATCTGCTCCAAGATTCTACCAGGCACAGAGGTGAGACTGACCGGTCTGTAATCCCCCGCATCATCCATTTTCCCCTTCTTGAAATTGGGGGTTATATTTCCCTCTTTCCAGTCATTGGGAACTTCCCCTGACTGCCATGATTTTTAAAATATGATGGCCAGTGGCTTAGCAACTTCATTTGCCAGCTCCTTCAGGACCCGTGGATAGATTTCATCAGTTCCCATGGACTTGTGTACATTCAGGTTCTTAATACTGTCTCGAACCAGATCGTTTCCTACAGTGGGTCCAAGGTCTTCATTCTCACAGTCCCTGCGTCTGACTTCCAAGACTCAGGTGGTGCAGTTAGAGCCTTGGGAAAGTTGAGGCTGTTCAGCCTGGAGAAGAGAAGGCTGTGTGGATACCTCAAAGCAGCCTTCCAGTATCTGAAGGGGGGGCCTATGGGGGTGCTGGGGAGGGGCTCTTCATTAGGGACTGTAGTGACAGGACAAGGGGTAACAGGTTAAAACTTAAACAGGAGAGGTTTAGATTGGATATAAGGAAGAAATTCTTTCCTGTTAGGGTGGTGAGTTGCTGGAATGGGTTACCCAGGGAGGTTGTGAGTGCTCCATCTCTGGCTGTGTCCAAGGCCAGTTTGGATGAAGCCTTGGGTGGCATGATTTAGTGTGAGGTGTCCCTGCTTATGGCAGGGAGGATGGAACTTGATGATCTTCAGGTTCTTTCCAACCCTAACTTTTCTATGATTCTATATAAGAAACTATTTCCCCAAGTCACTCATCAAATTTAGTGTGAGGGGCAACCCTTGTCAAATTAGTATTTCATTTAATTGGTTTGGAATTTCTAATTCATTTTAAGGTGTTTCTAGTGCAGTTTCAAAATTGTAGTGGAATCAGGTTTTGTTCATCGAGCTAGTGGAGGGGGCTTTAAATGAAAATTGAGCCCCAGTGGAAAACGAAATGGCATGGAAATACCCCTTTTGTGAAAAGTGGGGTAAATCATTGTCTGATACTAATAGAGTAAAAAAGCTAAATTCCAGCTCTTCTCTAGTAAAATCCTGCTTTGCTCTATATAGCATTTGAGACATATTTTGAAGACTTAAGTGGTTCCAGTCCCCCTCAGGAACAAACAGCCTTGTAAATATTCAATACAGACACTTTTTAAGGCTCTGAAGCAATGAATAGCTACTCATACACTTATCCAACTCACATGGATAATCAAAGGACTCCTGCATGTTAGAAGGGAAGCAGGGGCACAGATCTCTTCAGGTCTGGGTTTAACTCAGCCATGATGTTAATTTTATCATATTGTCTACTATTTCAGTGTTAATTTGACCAGAATGTAATACTGATCAGAACTTCACATCTCATTATTAGTAAATTAACACCTTTCCACTTGTGTTTCTTCTTTAACTGTGTGGGCAACTGCTGCAAGAGAAAATAGAAAGATCTTGAAAATAACACATTGGCTGAAGTGAATAAAGCACCAAAATACAGACATTGTGACATCTTTCTCACATTAATGTAGTGAAAAGTGCTGGTGCTGTTATTCATGTCTGTCCTGGGTTCAGCAGTTGCAGTCAGTTTTTCTTCTCTTTAGTATCTGGTGTTTTGACTTAACCCGGGAACAAGGCTGATAAGGCCGATGTTTTTGGTTGCTGCTGAGCGATGTTTGCCCTGACCAAGGACTTTGTGAGCCTCATGCTCTGCCGGGGAGAAGGGGGGGCCGGGAGAAAGGAGGGACAGAACCCAAACTGATCAAAGAGGTATTCCATACCATAGCACGCCATGCCCAGGAGGTAACTGGGAGTTACCCGGAAGGAGGGGTAACTTCCCGGTCGGGCTCGTTTTCGGCCGGTGGTATCGTACCCTCTTCTCTTGTTTTCTTTGTCATTGTTATTATTGTTGGTGATAGCGATAGTGATTTGTGTTGTACCTTGGTTACTGGACTGTTGTTATCTGA
>NDXB01022532.1:39349-54373 GCA_002631895.1 Agapornis roseicollis
AAGAGGGGGGGGGGGCCAGAAGAGCGGGGTTGAGTGGGTGAACGTGCTGCCTGGCTGGGTTCAAACTACAACAATATCTTTGATACATTCAGATGTTCACGGATAATTAGCATCTCAATTTACACAGGTGAGTTGTTATTTCTTTGTTGCTGAAGACAAAGTTTTGCCTCATGGTCTTTATTGCTTATTTATTAATAAATTTTGATTGTATTTGTCTGGTCAATAGCCCATCTGAGCACAAATCTACCTGCATATATATATATGAAATAAATACCATCAAAAGATATTGTTTCCAATATTTTTGTGTACCTGCACAAATAAAAGTTAACAGTGAACTTTCATTTGTGCAAAAAGGTCCCTGTGAGGTCAATATATGTGTCTGCACATGTACAAAAGTACCATTTAAAAGCTAAGCAATGAGCAAAACAATATCCAAATATGTTGTCTTCACGTTTCTCTTAGGCCTAAAATTTAGGCATATGCTTTTATGTAGGCATTTTAGGTGGTCATTTAGTCTTCTTCAACAGTCAGTGTACAGGAACAGATAGAAGATATCTTCTCATCTGAGACACTTACGCATGGATGGACTGAAGTTTCCCATCCCTCTCCACTTCTATCATTTGTAATGGGTCACCATTACAAAGATTACAAAAATCAAAGATTATGTTTTTATGCTTGTGTGCCTTTGCTGAAGGACAGCAAAGTAAATGTATTTGTATTTGTTACTGACTTCAAGAGTAATAACAATGCAACTTTCTATTCCCACACAAATATATACAAAGCTATAGTAATGATATATAGGTACAGTGCTCTTTTATTTACTCTTAAAAGATACACTGTGCATCTTGCCTTCCCAGATTTTCCAGACTTTTTAGGGAATATTATGTGCTATCACTTCTTATAACTGATGACAAGCTTGACACTTAAAAACTTATTAATATGGCAGCTACTGGTCAGCAGTTGCACCTTGACTTCTTACTCAGAAAAAACTTCTTTATTTTCTTGCTTTATAACTTATGCATATAGTCAATGAAATGATTATGATCTGCTGTTTCCACACTAAGAATTCAGGACTGTTGAGGAACACTATGCATGAATACCCTAATTAAAAGACTTAGTTGATTTCTTGCAAATTTCATTTGCAAAATAAACATAGAGACATACAGACCTCCATTAAATATGGAAAACTGCTATGAATTTCCCTTTCTTCAGAAAGTGCTTTCTGAATTACTGTTGCTATGGCACCCTTCACTTACTTCATTCCCACTACTGCAGGAGATTCAAAATCCTTATGCATACAAGCAGGTGCTTTGATTTTGGAAATGCTCATATGCTTTAAATTAGACATCTGATGAAATTCCTTGTTGAACAGGACCTGCTGTTTCATTTTGCTTATCTTTTCAATTTGCAAGAATAAGTATATAATAAATGCTCTTTGAACAAATGTTTCATAAGCTAGTGTTTCTGTTTTATGAGCTGTATATAAGCTGGATTTTGTTGTTACTAACCATGCTGTTTACAGCGTAAATAGCTCTATGTGAACCTTGTTCTAGGAGTATATGATGGCTTAGAATGCCTTGCAGAAATTAAGAATTCCTGTGTTCCTAGGCAATTATTCAAAACAACACAGTATCACAGAAGTTAAAGCTATCATTTTGACAAAGTATTCAATAGCAATAGCAGTTTAAAATGCAGTTTCTTTTAAGTAACACTTTTGGTTTTTTAACATTTGTTTTTGTTATAGGTTTCTGTATTTGTTCAGGATATATTCACATCAATAGTTGCACAGACTAACTAGGGCTAAGGAATGGGAAGGAGAAACAAAGGGCAGAGGCAGATAAGCAGAGAGGAAAGCATCAAGGTAATACTGCTGCAGGTAATTTTCTGGAATCACAAACTAAAGCTACAGAAAACCTAGCAATGTTATTGAGTCTATTATTTTCTTCAAGATAAGATCATGGTTAACAGATGTTTGTCTAACTTGTTTTTAAAGATTTGAAATTGTAGAGATTTAAATATTGGTGCAAACAATCTGTTCTTGTCATTATTTTTCTATTCATGCAAATATAAAGAAAAGTTAATATACATAAAATGGTAGCACTATCATTATTAATACTGTTAATGACAATCATTATTCCTTTTACTTTAGTTGTAAGGGTCCTGATTTTTAAAATAAGTCTAAGCATTGGAAAAGGGAACATTGTGAATTTTTGATTCATAAATAATCATGTATAAACTATAGTGATTCATTCCAACGCTGTAAACAAATATTTAACATCAAATATGCTTACATAATAATTAGTTAGCACTCATTAATAACCTGTGTATTTTATGGGCATTTTTATGTTATTTATTATAAAAAACATAAGTTATATAATTGAGCTAATGCTTTATAAAAAGTATTGTGGGCTTTAGAATAATGTCATGCCACTCAAGCAATTTTCATCTTGCCTGTAAAGCATAAACATAGTCTTACTGCATTGGAGGCTGATCTTTTCAATTTCAGACTCTGTTTCCTATTATGTTTCTACCATACTAAGTGCTATATCTTAATCTTCTCACTGCTGTTGACTATAGCGACTGTGGTATTAATAGGAGCTTTCATCCCTCTTTATGTTTCTTTGTGTGGAGAGAAGCCAAATATCTGAAGGAAATGTTCAACCAATAAGTTATGGCACCATGGTAAGATACAAAACTACCTAGTAAGAGACTATGTCATGTCTCATTGCTCAGGATGGTAGTTCCTATCCTATAATTTTACTGAAGCATTTTGCTTAGAGATTTTAAAAACAAACAAAAAAAACTTTGTGTTTGTTTTTGTTTTTGTTTTGTTTTGTTTTGGTGTGTGTGTGTGTGTGTGTGTGTGTGTGTGTGTGTGTGTGTGTTAAAGGTTTGGCATTTCCAGTGTTCAATTCAGACCTATTAATACAGGTAACATTCCTGCCACCACTGAGGAAATAAGGACTGTCTGTATTAATATATCGTTTAAAGAATCACTAAAACCTCTGAGACTCACAGAAGCGTGGGAGAATTCAATATATCAGTGTGTTTTACTAGTTGTCAATTGTTTTTGATAACTGGTTACCTGTCAGCTTGTTCAAAAAAAGTCATTAATAAAACTGTCCTGTGTCTCAGAAACTTAGGATATCCAGGGGCTGGTGATACTCTACAGAATAAATTGAGGAACAAAGTCAGTTTTCCAAGTATACCTTAAACCTACTATCTGCCTAGTAATTTGAACAGCTGCCCATGGCAGAAGTAACTTTTCTGTAAATAAAATGTGAAACTTGGAAAACATTAGTTTTCTGAACTCTGATCCAGATAACTTCCAGGAGTACATCTGAAATTTGTATTTTAAAAAAGTAAGTTTTAGGTCAATTTTAAGGGTATTTTTGACATTATCATCATGATCATATTGCATACCAGGGATTTAAAAAAAGACTATTTTGAGGAATGTGCTTTATATAACTTTGCCAGTTATTACTTTTGTCATAGTGCCAGGAAATGAATTGGGGAAGAGGAACTTACAAAAATAATTATTCTTGTTGCACATAGATTTAATTTACAGCTTTCAGTGAACCACCATCCACCTTCTACTTTCCTTTTGTAATTCTATATATTCTTTTCCTCCTAATATAATTGAATTTGCACTGTGCTTGACATAAACTAAAAAGCAAGGTCTCTCTTGCTATAGGTGGCAGCACTAGCTTATTATAAATGTTGATGGGCTCCCCTCTCTTGAAGAAAATAAGTATAAGGATACTTGGGCAGCATACAGTTTCTGTGTAAACTAATCATGTTTAAATTTTAATTTCTAATGGCTAGTTAGGGATGATTAGACTGAAACCATAGCTGCAGTCTTGGCTGGATTAACTACAAAAAATTAAGCCAATTCATAAAATAATCCACTGAAAATTAGAGCATATTTGTGGGATTGTGGAATTACTTACTTTCATAATAAGAAACTCTCCCAAACTCAACTTCCAGAACATCAGCTTCTAATAAATTGAAATTCTTATGTGCTGATACAGGTGTTTCTTACGGATTTGCTGTGTTTTGTTCTGGAATTCAATGGTATGGTATCACGGCAGTGCTACAGGTGAATGCACCAAATACACAAACCCTGGTCCCTTTTTTTTTCTTTTCACTTAAGATTTTGTTACAACAAGCTTTTCTCTGAATGTCCTCACCTAGGCATTTGTGAGAGGCTTTAATTTTATTGGAAGCTACTTTCATATAATAGAGGAATTAGCTTTGTAACTGTCATTATCCTATATCATCCACATTCTTATATTCCTCCTTAGGCATTTCAGGTAAGAAGTATAATGGAATCTTTAACTTTTAAGAAATACAGGACAACCTGGAATACATACAGTACAACACCAGTGGCTACTGTTTTATGAACATTCAATTGGAAATAATTCCTCCTATTACCTTTGATGATGCTTTACAGGACTGGAGAGCTAAAATTATCACCATCAAAGCCAACCAGAAAAATTCTGAGAAGCATGCCTTTCCTGAGTCATTGCTTGATCAGGAAAGAAAAAGAAGTATTATTTAGTCTCCAGATTGGCTTCTGTCATAAAAAATAATTCATAGAGCTGTTAATTTCCATTATTTTTGCATAAAACTGCATTTTCTGCAAAACAAATACATTAATAAATTTCTAGTCTCTGTTATTCTTTCATATGTAGCTGTGTGTGAAAGAGATGCCATACTGTACACTAACAAACCTATGCCAAAGATATCATAAGACATTGTTGTCACAAAGTTTCCTATAAAAGAGAATAAGAAAAAACTGTACAGTTAAAAGCAAAAGTTTTCAAAACTAAATGCCAGTTCTTAGACCTCTATGTTCTTATTTAGGATTGCAGAATGCTGAATGTCAAGAGCTCCAATTAACCTCAATTAAAGTCACTCTTAAGCTGTATTGTTCCCTAAAGGAACAAGACCTTTTCCAGGAGGGTGCCTGTCATTTCAGATATTTGTAGCAACGTTTTTATGGCTGGGATGGCTTAGATACAGTCCTACGTATCGTTAAATATGATGAAAAAAAATGAATGAAAGCAGCTGATGAAATGCAATTTTTTTTCTCTCCTTTCTTTCAGTGTATTATTTCAGAAACTAGTGGATAAAAAAAAAAAAAAAGTAGAAAGTTTAGGAGTTCATTTGAAAACTCTGCAACTTTTCATGCAAAGAAGTGGCTAATTTTAATTTCTAAGAGGATATACTTTTTTTCTATATATGTATGTGGTGCATGCAAATTTCACTATTAAAATCTGAAATGAAGAAATTCTCTAAGTACATTCTGATTTTCCGTAGTCCTTGCCAAAATGTTTCTTTGAAGCTCTGAACTAGGCTGCTGCTGGATAAATCTTCATCTTGCCTTCTTTCTAAGGATCTGTGCTGTGTCAGCTACACCCACATTCCTAAACCTCTTGACTGCAGCCGACTTCTGTAACAGTTCTTTTAATCACTGTCTCCCTCTCAAGCTTGTAGCAGCCTTTATCCTCCAGAAAGTTTAGATGTTTCTTTCCCTTTTCCTCTGTATTTGCCCTAAAAATCTAACTCCAACCCCCTCTGCTATAGTAATTACTTAAAAACCAGGAATTAAATTTAGAAAATTATTCTTGTGATTATTAGCTAGGTCTTTACTTGGGGAAGCAGGATGTTGCAAAGAGATGAAGTAGACCACTGCCAAAAATCAGTTAATTAAATGTGGATAAAAAACTGCAATAGTGTTAACATGCAAGTACATTTTAGGTCTCAAGGGAAAATATGCTGAATCTCATTCTAGAATGTCAGCCTCATCCAGAATTAATTTTTTTTTTTAGCCTCAGTGCTTTTCTCCAGGAGCTCTGTAAAACATGTTCTGTTGACAACTGGGCATAATGTAATGCTTGAAAACTGATGGTAAATTCATTCCTCTTGCCTTCCTACATTTATTCTTGTTGAGGTTATACTTTGAAGCAGACTACCTCATATATATTTCTCAGTAAACTACTGTTCATATTTAGACTACTGTAACAATCACAATCTTATGAAGACCCTTTCAAAGTGATTGTTCAAAGCAGTACTTCTGGGACTTTATTTTGACAAGTCATACCAAAACTGCATGTACACAACTTCCTTCTCTTGCCTACCTTTTCTCTTTCTCTTTTAGTGGCTGGATTTCACTCAATTTGTGATCACAACATGTGTCCATAACACCTCGTACACATTTTAGGTGACTCAGAGTGAGGGGTTCCTGAATCCCTAAGGAAACTTTGTACCCCAGTTCTACTTCATAGCAATTACAAAGGCTGGAAAATGACCCTGGGTTGTTACTCTTGCTTGAATGCCCAAAGAAGGAGGAATACCTTTTACCCCTTTGCAAGATGGGAGCCACTTGAGACCTACTGGGTGCCCTGAATAATGTTGCTTTCCCCAAATTTCAGAATAAAAGTTCTTGTCCAACTATATTTCTGAAAGGCTATCAAGAAACCCTGTCCCCAAAGACAGAAATGAACTTTCTTTGACTGACAATCACTGTGTAGGTAAATGATCCCTTAAGATACTTGGTCTGCAACAACACCGGAGCATTCCAGTTAAGATTAGTAGTTAATTCAAGTGTGACAGCAGCCTGAATTAGGCTGCTTCTCTCTTGGTCCTTTCTCAGGTCTTATGTTTGCTAATTTTACTGATGTTATATTAAATATTTGCCAACCCAATAAGCTTCAACTCACCATTTCATTAATCATCATCATTAATCAAGCAGTAATCTTGACCACTGTAGAGTTGTTTCTTTTCTTTTCACTTTCACAATGTATGGAGAGAAAAGGATCATTTTTATTTTTCTATACAACATCATGTGTCATACAGCATACTGAATTAACCTTTCACTATAACCTTGAGATTTCTCTTCCCAGTCTTGCTCTGTTTGTTATCTGTCCTCAATGGTTTAACACTTTTCCCAGGCTGATCCTTCTGGGAATGAGGTAGAGGTAAATAATAGGCTAGCATGTTTATTGCGTATGGATAGGTGAGAATCAGATGAGATTCATGCATATTTTAATAGGTCTGCAAAGGCCTATTTTTTTATGTTTATGTGGCAAAGATGGAGCCAGTCAAGATTAAGCAATTATACATTTTGATCAGCTGTTGATAAGGCTCATCTTAAAAAGGAAGCAGGTTTCACTAGCCACTTCAGAGAGACCAGAAGACCACACTGATAACAAGAATGGGGAAAAAATGAATAGCAAGAGACAGCTAAGGAGGATGATCCTGTATATCTCAGACCTCTTGACAAAGCCCCACAGAAGACACATTGTGATGAAAATAAAGAGCAGGGTAGTTTTTTCTGTGTATTTTTTTCTGGCCTGTATTTTTGTTCTGGCTGTAATTGAGAAAAGAGATGAAATTGTTGAGACCCTTGGCTTTCATGAGCTTCAAATATGCTGTATTCTTGGAGAGGCATATTGTAAATTATAATAATTTACCTGGACTTATGGAAAATGAGTGTCCTCAGGCTATATGTCTAGAAAAGGGACATTAGTCCTAGGACCTTAGCAATCAGAAATTTCTAGTCCTCGAAACTGGTGTTAAACAGAGGACCTTCAAGACAACATATTTAAAAGCCCAAAGACAAACTCAGTGCTTGGACTTCACTCGGATTCAATAAGCTTAAAAATTCATGTGTGCTGTGGGAAAGGAAGCCAAACAGCAGCCTCCTGAATGATCAACAAAAGCTCCCCAGTGAGGTCTTTGACAAACAACGCAGACACCTTTAAGCAAAGCATAATGACAGAAACATTACTTTAGAGTGGAAAGCAGCAGCTTTGGGCAGACACTGAAGCCCCCTTATTAATTTTGGGTTGTCTTCATTTTCTTTACTGTAAAACCAGCCTGTCTTCTTGTTGCTCCATTTCAGCCATGGCTATTTTAGAAATAATTGCCTCACATAAATCTCATGTCTTTTTTTGCTCCTCTCCTTCCCTGTCTGCAGAAGCATAAAGAACACTTTAATCAACTCATTAAGTAAAATAAATAAAACCAAACATTTATTTTTCTGATCACCACTTCATAAAAATTTGCATTTTCAGTATGAGATAATATTTTCTTTTATAACATTACACTTTTTGCACCTGTCATTTATTGGGGTCAGTTTGGGTGATAATACAAAGTGATGGAAAGCAGTCAAGCAGAAATATCATCAAAAAGTGTACGTGATAAAAAAATTATTTACAGTAGAGCATTGATTGCATGACACTTGTAACTGGTTGCATTTCTTTCTTGTGGTAGTGTGATGTCTCTTGGTTGAATGGTAATGTGTGCGGACTAAGAATGCTGTAGGCTCCTGGGGAGTGCTGGGCAGGGTCATTAAGGGCTGGTCATGCCCTCAGGGCCCTGGAATGTCAGCCAGATCAGACTATAGATCCAGCTCAAATTTAACTGACCACAAAAGAAAAAAAAAAAAAAAAAAATAAAAAATCAAAGCAAACTATTTTTAAAGTTATGATGTTCCCATCATCTTGGTCTTTCTGTTTATACAACTTTGTCTTCTGAATTACTGCTGTTGCTGCAGCACATGCATATGCATACCACACACAAATGCACAGTTGAAACATATTTCTGAGTAATTAGAGCCTGAAAGGAACATGTGCTTTTGTGTCCCGAAAAAGGAAAAGAGTAAGTGAAGTTACCACATATAGATGCTAAGACCCAAAAGGTCAAGAGATTCAGAGGAGTACATAATAGTCTAATTCTTTGTGCTTACAAGATAAAAATAAAACCAAAAAACAGCTTTGTCAAGCAGATTCTCCTGGATGTCTTACAGAGGCAAGCTTTCTCCTGTGTTCCAGTCCTTCCTGGTTTAATATGCTCAGAGAATTCAGTGACAGACTCATTTCCACTACATGCCTGCTTGTAACTCTTTCTTCAAAGCAGAAAGCACTGCAAAGACATCTAAACCACAAATCAATAAAAACTCAAAGCATGTACAATTTTTTCTAACCTCTGGAAAGGTCTGGGGTTATTCTTCCAATAACTGTGTGGCTTTTCCTAGCTCAGGTGATAATTCCTTTGAAAGCTTTTAATGTGAAATAAAGAATCAGCAGGCCATTTTCATTTAGGATGAGGAATTTTCAACGCAAATATCAGAGCTGTTTGTACAAGCTAAGCAAATACTAGAATGTATAAGAAGAAACAAACCCAAGGGAATCAAAATTAATGTCATGAACCATTACAAATCTGGAAGGAGTAATGAGGGAGAATCTACAAATCTAGTTAAAGCTAAAAATCCTTAGAATGTACTTTTTTTGAACCCTACTTAGATGAGGATCTTTCAGAAACACTCAGGAAACAGTTGTCAAGCTGTTTTTAAAGAACAAAAACTTAAAAGTGCTAGCTCAAAATTGAACTTATTAATAGTGCCCATGACATAGACTTTCCCAAAATCTTAATTTTTACTAAGCCACTAAGAGCTGCACTTCAGAGTTGTGTTCATCTTGAAAGAGTAAGTGGCAGCTGCAGACATGTAAGAAAGGCACCATGAGTATTTAAAGCTTTTATATCATTGCTGTTATTGTCTTTCTGCAATAATTATACCTTATATTCCCCTTGACATTCACAGGCTGAGTTATGCTTCAGCCATGGAGGAGACTGTAACCACAGAACTCCTTTGTGACTTGACCAGGACTATTTTAAGACTTCTGGAGGTAGTCATCTACTTCCTCTTTGAAATAACGATTTGAGGGACCAGAGATTTCACTTAAGATAGTGCTGTATTTTATTCTATGGGTGTATTTTAAGGGTTTTGTAAATGCTGAGGAGTGGCCTGATTTTGCATCCACACGTGAGTCATACAGAGAGAGCAGCACACAGCATGCATGCTCAATACAGGCTCTACCAGTAGAGCTGATGTCTTGCAGCAGACATCCCACTGCTTGCACTCAGTACTGCAAGATTTTGCATTTGAACTGACAAACTGAATTCAGTCCCTTGTTCCAGCAGCCCAAGGTGATAGAGCTTAGGATTTGTGCTGCAGCCAAAGAAACTGAGCTGGGACTTACAAAACAGTGTCTCAGTCCTCACAGTACTTACTCTGACAGGGGCCTCACAGCAAGCTTAGAATGTCCAGAAGGAAGGCATCATCACAATCTCCCCTGGAGAAAAAGTATTGCTTTGCATCGTTCTTACAAAGCTCAGACTGAATTGATTTGCTTTTTGTAACAGGACAGAGTAGGACCAGCTCATACCTCTGTCCTTTCCTGTATTTACCTCCCTCCATTAGGACAACTCAGAATCTGGGCTTGTAGGCATTCAGGCATCCTTCCTTCTACGGTTTGGTGAGTAAATTTGAGCACTTTCTTTATCTTGACCAAGCTTCAATAAAGGAAAAGAGATCTTAAGTTTATTTTGAGAGAGGACTCATATGTGGCCAGCTCTGAGTAGACAAAGGTGGCAGTTATGGCTATAGTAAATGCATAGTGTTGAAAAACCATATATATTTTATCTGGTTTGGGGTCCTGGAACAGCAAGCTATCGCTGCAGCTGACGGAGCAGCCAACACATATGCTCTGACAGCAGCTATAGGAGAGGAGCAAGGAGCCCCTTTAGAGACCAAAAGTCAGTCACTCCTGGATTTGCATAGCCTGATTGCTAAAATGTCTACTTCTTCCACTCTCTTCTGCTTCCTGTGGTCAGAGAGCCTGCCTTTTTGTCAGACGGCAGCATACTATTTTATGAAGCCTCAGGCTACGTCTGAATTTGTTGGTTTTGCCATATACATGACTGGCCTAAGACATTAACTTGTCTCACTTTGAGCACAACAGAAATAAGCCATTCCAGGGCTTCTCTCAAGAGCCACAGTCCACTAATACTCCACTGGCTACCCTATCCCAGGGTCATAGAATCGAGTTGTAATTCATGTTGAAACAGACCTGCAGAAGTCATCTAGTTGGCCTGTCTGACAACTGCATACCACTAAGTACTACTACGATGAAACAAGGAGAGTCCTCCAGCTCAAAGCAGGATTGGCATCAAAGTTAGGTCTAGTTGCTGTAGGCCTTGTCCAGCAGAATTCTGAGTATCTCCAAGATAGTGTCTAAGCCAGGTAGAAAGAAAGTGCTATTTTCTGCCTTGTATTTAGAGGGATTCTAGGCAGATGTCTTGGACTTTAAAATAGCTGAAAGGTGATTAGAAAAAAAACATTCCAGTTTTCAGACTATTGTCTTGTACCTGCCTTTCTGGTTGAGGCAATGCCCCTGAAAAGTAAAGAATGGTAATATGAATTGGAAAGTAAAGCTTAGCATCCCCATCAGAATTAGCATTTTGCTGTAGTTCTGCCTCAGTTGTGAAAGGCAAGATCTCAGCCACAGTTAGCATTTCCCAGTTCTTTACTCTGGGTAGCTTCATTTCAGTGTGTGGGATTTGTGGATTGCCATTTTCAAGAATCTACCTCTTCTGATTCTCTCTATATAAAGGATCCTGGATACTTAACTGGATTCTGCTCAGAGGCATTGCAGCACTAATATGAAGAGATGTTGACATCTTATTATATCTAACCACTGACTATAAAAGTCTTCAGTTCTTAGCTATGTATTTGAAACTGTAAGTTTTATCAGGATCTCAAAGAGCTTTACATTGCTAACATTGTTTATTATTTCACAGATTTTAAAAGAAATTTTAATACTATAACAGTGTATTTTATTCCCTATTGATGGATGGTTTACATCTATGCCAAAGCCCAAGCAAGCTAGTAAGCATTAGAATGATTATTTTCCACTAATCTATTCCTTTAACTTTAAAGTAATTAGCTGAGTTAGGCAGCAAAATGGAACATTTCCTACAAAAGTCGGTAAATGGACTCTATGTAAGTGCAAAAGCTGATTACTTTGATATAAAGAGGGCCATTATTCTTTGCACCTCTGGAAAGCTGCCTAACTTGAAAGCCTTATAATCTGATTTTCAAAAATCCTATTTAACACATTATTATTTCCTGTTTAATAGGCAGCACCTAAAGCTATATCACTCTTCTCTGATGTTACCCCTTCTTTTGATTAACAGAATCCCACAGCCCTACTTATGCAAAATTTGTGTAATTGTCACCAAAATGCTATATTAAATCTAATCTTTTTATATTCATTTTCAATCAAGGACAATTAGAATCAAATGATGACAGCTTACTTTTTTACAATCATACTGACTCATATTTGTGTCAGATTTTAAGGTCCTTGCTCCAGAAAAAAATTCAATTCTTCTCTTCCAACAACTCATGCCTCAATAAGATTTCAGTTAGTTTAATCTTTGACCTGAAGGGAAGTATGATGAAAAAGAAACTGATTAACAGTTCATTTCGGCAAGGTTCAGTGAACTGTGTTGTAATCAAGACACAAAGGACAAGCAAGGCAGAAAAAACACACATTAAAAAGAGATCAAAAGGAGTAATTTTTCCCAACTGAAGAAATTATAGTTGATCAGAAATCTATCCTGAAAAATGGTTCCCAATGAAGAACTCCCAGAGCTGTTTTATCCAGCTGTATTTTTAATGTAATAAGCAAGTGCATTTCCACAGCTTAAATTTGGTACTGTTATGCAGGTGAATGAAGACTGATGCTAGCAAGTCCCCTTTATAGTCAATATCAAAATCCTTTGCTAAAAGAGTTCTGTATAGGACTCACAGGGTCTTCTAATCCAGCATCTTCTCTGGTTTGCCATTGTCACAGCCTTCATATAATCCCACACATAAATATAGTAAGCTTCACCTTGAAAAGAGTAGACACTCTGAAGCTGGGATTCTTCTCTGTTTGAAGGTTATTAAAAAACTTGTCTAATCTTTAGCTTCATTCTACTTTCCAAATCTGCTTATTGGTATTTGTTGTGCCAATATTGTTCTTGAGGCATGTTAATTTTCTCTCCCTCGTGTTTACCTTGATGCAGTATTTTTGTCAAAGTAAGCAAGCATTGCTTTTCCAGACATGTGGCTATGAATCTATTTCTTTTGCCTGGGTAATCAAGCAGCCACTCACGTTGCACTTTGTCTATGCTAATATGATCTATCAGGGACTTATTGACAGCATACCACTTCAGCTTGGCATACTTTCAGACAGCATCCACTGCAGAGAGAGAGACAAAGAGACACAGAGAGGCAGAGAGGAAGACTTCAGCTGCTAAGTTTGGAGGGTAGAGCAGAACAATTCTGCCCTTTACCTCTCCTTACATGGACAAAGGTGCTCCTTCTACACCTTCCCCTCCCCTACTTCCCCTCCCTGATTTCATTCTAATTCCAGAACAAATTTTCAAATTGATCTGTGGTTTATTTTTATGCTCACTTGTGAACAAATCTGTACCTGTGTCCAGAAAAGAGAAAGAAATTTATCCTAGAAGAACTGAACATATACATAGTGATGTTCTGAAATAAGGTCTGTGTTTGCACACAGAAAGTGAGGTTTTAAGGCATTATTTCAGAGCTGATAGTGTTTGTTACTGTTCCCAGCCTCCATGAGATTTTTATGACAGATTCCTCACACTGCACAACTTGTTGTTGTACTGGAGAAGATTTCTCATGAGATGAAGATCTCAGTGGTCTGGGAACATATTCATTAGAAGATTGAGTTGTAGATAGGTTCCTGAAAAATTAAAAAAAAGATACTGCAGTAAGGGTTCTTCTCCTGTTGGTTCTTGTGACTTCTGAGATATGCTGACTACTTGTGTGGCTGAGACAGAGAA
Source organism: Agapornis roseicollis (assembly GCA_002631895.1). Taxonomy (NCBI): domain Eukaryota; kingdom Metazoa; phylum Chordata; class Aves; order Psittaciformes; family Psittacidae; genus Agapornis; species Agapornis roseicollis. The sequence goes on from NDXB01022532.1 coordinate 53,057, forward strand.
CCACCAACACAGCTGGTACAGAGAATTTATGCTTCTATGCAATCTCAGTGACTTCTTATTCCTCTTCCTTCACCCCATAGCCAAGCAGTTTCTGTTCTATAAGTACTAAGAATCCATCATTGCTCTTTACTGAGACCTAATTATGGGCTAAGAAGTGAATACAACCATTGTTAAATTACAGTGTTGTTTTTAACTCTCCTTTTTAAACTTCAAGTTTTGGTAGGTTTTGTTTTTTTTTTTTTCAATTATCCTAATCTACTTCATTGCTCATGCTAAGGACACAGGTAGAGATAGATTTTTGTTAACACCAGTACAAAGTGGACTTGGAAATGACTGATTTTATCATTGCAGATATTTCACAAATCTACTTGTTCAAATGTCCTGGTTTCAGCAGAATTTTCATGGGTTCATCCAGTGGCATCATGTCCTTTAATCAGCAAAGCAAAAAGATGCTGCTCCATTTTACAGCTTGCATCCCATAATAGCTTTTTACTTCAGAAGCTTCAGCACTCCCTATTCCCTTCATTCATCTGTTAAAAAGAGCTCATTCACTTATGAAAATAATTTATGAAGATAAATTGAGAAAAATAAGTGGAAACTCATCAAAGTTCTATTTGTTCTATTTAAGATGAAAAAAAGCAAACCTACCTACCCAACTCTGAAGTTCTCTTTCAGAGAGGTGAATAATCTGCCTTGATTTTGAAGAAGTATAGGTTGTATGCTAGCTGTGCCTCTACTGAGCTTTTTCAGTGAGCTGATTTCAGAACAAAAAAGCTAACGTTTGTCTTCCTCCCACTACTTTTTTGCTACCTTCAGGTATCTAGAGCCTTCTTCATTTACAATCTATTTAGTAACATTCATCTAGTCACTCCAATTCTTCAGTGTTAATCTCTTTATAATCAAAGTGTTAATCTCTTTATAATCAAATCAGCCCATATGTCAAGTATTTATCAATTCTTTAAATTTTTTGTTGAGATCCTTCTTACTTTTAGTTTGTTCAAATAAATAAGATTTTTGTAGAAGGCTTAAAATAATTACTTGTATGCAAGAGCTATATTTTTAATTAACAATGATTCCTTCTCTAAGGTGTGTGGATGACAAGCTCCTGAGTACAACAGCTTTCACATTTAATAAGGAAAAAAGTCAGTAAACATTAACAGGGGGTTTGTGGGGTTTTCTCTGGGTTTTTTTGGGTTTTTTTTTGTTTGGGTTTTTTTTTTTTTTTTTTTTTTTTTTTTTTTTTTTTTTTTTTTTTTTTTTTTTTTTTTGAATATTTGTTTTTTTTAATTATTCACATTTAAACAAAATGTGCTGTGC